>UYYA01005010.1:0-46780 GCA_900624975.1 Angiostrongylus costaricensis
GATATACAGATGGCTCGAGTGTTGGTCTTTCCAAATTTCATTGCTATTGAGACATTTTCTGTATGTTTAGCTGTTCGGCTAAGCACTGAGCACATCTACATAGCATAATAATTTTGGAAATCCCTTGTAAGACCCAGCTACCAATGCATTCGAGAGTCTTCGGCTTTACATGTCGATCCGGCTGCCACTTAAGGATTTTGTGCTGTTCCTTCATGAGTGTTAATTAGTGGTGGTTAAATGAAGTTTAACTTGAAATTCTAGAATAACTCTGGTAGGCCGTTATCCATTTTGCCCAACAGGCAGTTTCCGGCCATTGTTCTTACGACGAAATTTTTCCGAGGGAAATGGTCGCATGGTTCCAAGTTTGTCCAAGAAACGGGGGACTTCATTCACGCAGGGCTAGGTCTATCTGTGGTCAGTCGTGTATTACTACATGAAATAGCTTACTTGCTTACTACGATTCTTGGATGGCCCGTTTTTGCTGATGGTGAAGACTCCAGCGTTAGTTCCACTTTTTCAGAGTTTTGTTGGTCCAGCCATTGTGGTTCCTTGAAGTCCTGAGGCAAGCCAGGCCAAAGTCTGCCCCATATCGTCACCACAGGCAATCGCCGCCCTTGTGGATCAGAGGGAGTTTTGCCCACGATCAGAGGGGGTTATAAATCAGGACCATGATAGACCCTTCCATTGGTTTACTCTTAGCTGCGCCTGCTGATGGGAAATGGAAACGCCGGACTCCTTCCCAGCTTGAGACACCCTGCCTGGGAGAAGAATCCCCCGCTGTGCATCACAGCGCGACAGGCAGCAACACTACCCAGCCACATTGAGGAGGTCAACCAGTGGAAGGACATAAAATAGGTAGGCGTAACATTGAAAATTTGCTCTGACAAAAGAGACGATGACTGCCTGAGCCCGTGTGCGATGTACCTGACCTCATTTAAAGCCTGTGAGAACAATACATAGGCGAAACATGTTGACTACCTTGTGTGTGCATGAAAGAATACCTGGATGGCAAACTTGAACTGACACCAGATACCCAACTAAGTGCGTATAGTGCAGGAAGTCAAAACGGAGAAATTTTTATGTACAAATAACCATCCCTACCCAGGGATCTCAAATATCAGCAAACTTTGGAAGGTTGCTGGATAATTTTTAAAAATCCAAAAATGATCCACAGGAAAGAGTGCCTGTGATCACGTGTGACCTCATATCCCAGACTAATTTTTTTAACATGATAGAGAACATTACTCTACGATGTCAGCTTTGCGTGGTTGGCCCTTAGCTGAATCATAGAAATCTCTTGAGCAAAGCACCTATCCGTTGTTTAAAGTTAGACCAGAAAAGAGGCGCAACTGTTAGGCGTTTAAAAAAAACTACTTCCTATACGAGTGAAATTTAGGTTTGGAATTTGTTTCTGCCGACGTCGTGAAGATGCTTGGCTAGATAAACTGTGAGCCGATTTGATCTTTTCATCCAGTGAAATAGGCGTAAGCCGCCGAAGCATCAGGCAGTGTTGAGAAACAATGTATTAACAAACTTTTGCTTGCTCACCAGGAAGACAGTAACTCCTGTCAATAAGTTTCGTGTCGTTCGTGTCGGAAATTTCAGTACGCCGCAACACGTTAGCGAAGTAGGTCGCATTGGTTGAACGGAAGAAGTGCCGGCATATCTCAAAACTGTGACTTCGATTATCTCTCTAATGGTGCAGCACCTATTTGCGGGCTTCTTCGACTTCACAATTTTCTTCAGATGCTATAAAACGGTTGAGATGCTGACAAAAAGTCCTTCTGCAAGATCTCGAGAAGCAGTTTCTTATATTTTCTTGCAGCAAAACCATTAATGTAGCGTCACTACTAACGAAAGACTATCTGCTCCTCCCACATCTTGAATATTGGATCTACTACAAAGAAATTTTCCAAACCAATGTAGCACTGTGCTTTCGACAATATTCCATTGGCCTTATACGCTGTTAAGATTTTCACCTATTCTACTGCACCCCAACCGAGTTTAATTTGTTTGAAGCAGATTTGTCGACAACGCCGATTTGATAAATGAAATTCTTCTAACCCCAAAAGCTTTCAAATACTTAATCTATATTGATAGGATACCGAGCTAGATAATACCGAGCCGTGATAGAAGAAACGGTCGTTGCGATGATATTAGTAGAACAGCATTGCTAATGGGAAACATTGCTGAAGCACAAACAAGCAAAATAAAACTACATGTCTGGACAATAGATTCTGGAAGATCCGATGCAAGAATTTCTCAACAACCTCCACAGTATCAGAGTAAACACCATGCCATGGCGCTGCCAAATTTGTAAGAGCGCAGAACATTTCTGTGAACACGAACATTAGGGTGTGAACAAGGTTCCACACGATCCTCCACAAACTATCAAAAATTTTGCAAATCTTTTGAAATACATTGCCACAGACCAGAAAATTTGACAGAAAGGATTAAAAAAAAGTCGACCGTGTTCCAAGTTTTTCCTTGGAGCCATCTTCACAGTTTGCGCAAGAGCATTACAACGCAGAGTGGAGAAGTTCGCCACGTGTGTTAAATCGTTTCTCAATAATGTCAAACACTTTTTGAAGTTGATTAGTAAAGAGGCCGGCCATTTCAGCTGTTGTTAACAAGTTGACTAAGGAGTGTACATACAAGCAAAAAAATATCCTGTAGGGAGAATCACTTGAGACGTCGACAGTGTCTTCAGGTCACATATCAGTTAATGCATGTCGATATAAAAGGATATGGGTCAACATTAGGTAAATGGCAACAATGCTCACATCCGTCAAGGGCTCAAATTTGAACTCCTGGCAAGAACAGCAACAGTTAACTCCGTGATTACGTTCATATGTTATTACAATGACAGCAAAATTTCACCATTTACGCCGAAACTCAATGAAAGTCGGTTTTAAAAATAATGATTACGTCCAGTGAGACCTCACAACAGTGGTCAGAGACAATAATCTGCGCAATACACCCCCACACGCCTAACAGTATAAGTGGGCGGCACGTTACAACAGCGATCATCTCTGCTACGCTTTCCTACATCTCAAATTCTATTCACTAAAGGGTTCTCTACTGGTCCACAACTCAACACAGATCCATTTCCAAGCGTCAAGCACTGCAACTCGCACAGCATGGACTCTTCAACTGATTAGTCGCTTAACTTTCTACCTCTATATTGGGTGCACCGACTGATGCCCCTACAGTTGTATCAGCTGACATGCGTTTTTGGAAAAAGTTTATTTTGTTAAGAAGTTTTTTGGTTCAAGTTACGAAAATTGCTTGAGTGAGGTCATCGACTCTTGTGAATACCTTTGGAGGAGGGAGCTCAACTCATATCAAATTACAGTTCGTTGGCTATCCGGCGTTGGTTGAGACTTAACGCCTAGGAATTCTGTTATGCAGACACAGATTAGCCTCCGCGTTTAGCTAATTTATTGCTCCCATGCCCTTTACACGACACCAGATATATCGTACACGAAATCAGGCATTTATCGACTCTGTCATCAGAAATTTACCAATGTTATGCCTAGCTATTTCATCTCTTGCCAATGGTTTACAGCATCATTGTGACTGGGCGGTGTTTCTGGGGGTCGCGCTGTGATGCACAGTGGGAGATTCTTCTCCCCGGCAGGGTCTCCTAGGCTGAGGAGTCCAGCGCTTCCATTTTCCATCACTAAGCCCAGCTAAGAGAAAACCAATACCAGGGTTTACCATCTTTCTGCCATAGAACTAGTCGCATAGTGGGAAATCTTTCGCTGATCTACAAGAGCAACGACTACCTGTGGTGGCGAGGATCTGGGGCAGGCTTTGGTCTGGCTGACCTCAGGACTCCAAGAAGCCGGAACGGCTATACGAGCAGTACTCCGAAAAAGGAGACTAACACTGAAGTCGGTTTAATTGCCCAAGTTTTAGGAATGAACTGCAACAAACAAAATGGAAGGGGTGAAAAAATACGGAAGACGTATCTCCTCCTGATCCACTTCGTGGTGAAGACCTGGATAAGCCCTTGCAAGGTTATGCGATGACCCTAGGGAGGACCAAGTAGCACAACCAGCAACAGGCCAGCCTGAGTACCTCGCGCGCTGGATGCTCTCGTCTATGACGTTAGGTGGTTAGACGACCAGTGAAAGGGGACGAAATCTCTGTATACGACGAAAACATTCTGAACGAAGTCCTGTCCAAACGTGACTGGCAGATTAACGAAGACCCGACCGAAGACTACGAGCTGCTTGTCGAAGAATTGAAAAGCTGTGCCGAATTCGTCCCAGTTCCTTAAGCAAGGAGATCGGATAGAATCTACATCACTACTAAGGAGTTGCTCGAAAAGAGAAGGAAACTGAAGCTTGATCCTACTGCAACACATTTAACACGGCTAGTAATAAATCCCAGCTGCAGAAGAGCTTCGGAGGAAGATCTACAACGGTACAAGCAGAAGAGAATACTAGAAGCAGCAGAAAAAAGAAGCAGTCTGAAAAAGTGTCGTCGGAACTTGTGTGATTATAATGTTCCGCTGTCAGTTCCGATGAACGAAGATGGGATCGTCAAAACTTCCCGCCATGATTTGGAATTAATAACGGGAACATTCTACGCCAACCTTTTCAGCCCCACACTACTGTCCTAGACCCTAATATTCTCCCTGAAGAAAAACTACCTAAAATTGTTCCTTTGAAGGTTCGAGTTTCGATAGAAAGCATGAAAATAGGCACGGCTCCAAGACTCGATAATGTAACCGCCGATTTTCGCGAAGCTAGAAGCCACAATTTGCTTGTACTTCTCGCAAACCGTATGACAGTCTTCCCCCAAAAGGAAAAACTGTCAGACCGGTGGAGAACGTTGTGCACATTCATCCTACCTAGGAAAGGCGACCGAAGGGGTCTTCGTAAGTATCGTCCGATATGCTTGTTGAGTAATTTTCAGAAGCTCTTTACGAATATTATCCTGTCGCGCATATCAAGGTCATTGGATGAGGCGCAACCAGTAGAGCAAGCAGGATTTCGAAAAGGATTCTGCTTCGCGGACCACATCCAAACTGTGTCCAGAGTCATCGAAGTTTGTCGGGAATACCACCTGCCTCTAGTCCAAACCTTTGTCAACTATGAAAAAGGTTCGACAACGGCGAAACGATTTCAATCATATATAATCTACATAAGAACCCTAACTGACTGTTATCGGAACTGCACCACGAAAATACAGCTTTTCCATCGACCTCTTATCATACCTATAGCAAAAGGGGGTTCGACGGGGTGACACAATATCGCGAAAGCTGTTTAGTGCCGTACTGCAGTGGATAATGAAGTTGCTCGATTGGGATGAGAAAGGCATTCGTATTGATGGAATATACCTATCAAACCTTAGTTTGGCCGACGACATCGTCATCTTCTAGGGAATATCGAAGGCTATCGAAACAGACACGATGATCAATGAGCTCAACGAAGTTGGAAAAAAGACCAGACTATGCATTAATGGGAAGAAGACCCAGTTCACCAGTTCTTACGAATTCCTGTAGTAAGCCCTTTTCTGTTTTACTTATTACGTAATCAGTTCTATAAGCACTTAGAGCTCATCCAAAGTGGTTACAAAGTTCTACATGAATCAGTAAAAAAGTGAATAATAAATGATGTTTTAATTGGGTTTTAATCCTGATTGAGGGCTTTTGGTAGAGCTAAAATTTGGTCTCTCTGAGTATAAGAAAAATCTGTAATACCTATTTTTATCGTAATGCGGTCTTCCACAAGGTAGGTTTTGAAAAAGTATGCTGTTAACAACAGAGGTCTCGGAAAACAAACCATGCTTCATGGCTTATAAAACCTCTTTGCGGTAATTAACCCCTTAAGGATGAGCTGTGCATTCGAGCCCACATGTAGAGCAATGGATTACATAGCTGATCTCTACTACGAATTGTGGCGATTTGTACAGCGGTTTGACTTTAGTATGGAATACGTCGGCACAACGAGTAGATGGTCGCCCTTGGAGAGATCTGCATCTTCGCGAAATCCACTCTACGTTTCTTTTGTCTATCTGTCGCCTGTTCTTTTTATTACGTGACCGGTCCAAGTCTCCTTCGCTATTTATGTATACTTTCCAAGATTCCGAAGACGAGAAGGCTTTCGGGAATCTCAGCCTCGCATTCTGCTTTGATGTTGTGTGTGTCGGGTATACTTGGGAAGATATCGTTTATGTGCTCTATAACCACTGCGCCGCGTTTTTGAGGTGGATAAATTATCACCTCACGTCTTTCGTTCATGAAGGAGCGCTGGGGAACTGTTGAATCGAAAAGATGAGTGCGCAGCTTTAGACCCGCTAGTCGGTCGGTAGCTTCATTGAGAAATCCGGATGCGGCCCATGCCACTCTCCTTCTACCGTCTAATTCTTCCTTCATTTTATTATCTATGTTCATTGAACGCACAAGGTACACGTGCGCGCTAGTCTACCATTAGTGAGCCATCTAATTCAATCTATTTACTTCGTACAATATGGGTTTTCCATGAATGAAAAAAAACAGTCCACTTTTATGAAATGCTGAGATATTTGCAGAACTCCGGACCGCAGATGTATGCTGTGGGGAACGAACGCGGTATTGACCTTACCGGGGAGTAGCGCACTTCACCACCACACCATCCGGGTCCTTCGCTTTGCCTGTCTCTCAGCTAGTTCTATCGATCTTTTGCCATTAGCAATCACCCGTCAACGGGATTGATCTAGGGAGCTCAAATCGGCAATGAACCCAGTTAAGCTGAGGCTTAGTTATAATCACAATCTTAATCCTTTTATCCCTTTATCAATCCCGTTGATGGGTGATTGCTGATGGCAAAAAGATCGATAGAACTAGCTGAAAGACAGCCAAGACGAAGGACCCGAATGGTGAAGTGCGCTGCTCTCCGGTAAGGACAACAGGGCGTGTTTGTTCCCCACTGCATACACCTGGGGTCCGGAGTATTGCAAATATCTCAGTATTTCATACGACTTATATTTCGCAACATACTCTGCCATTAAGAAGAAAAAGGCAGTAAATAAAAGGGTTAAGACAGTCCACTTTTCTTTTCCTCTCGGTGAATTTGGTACTGAATTCTCGATCCCGGACAAATGGAATGTTTGGCAGGCCGTCCTCTTTAGGTTGTTTCGAATAGCTTCTTTTTCTTCTTCGTGTACCGATGTAAGTACTCCTGCAAAGATTCCCTCCACACCGTTACATCCGTGTTAGGCATGTTGAATTAGGATCAAGCCTCAAGTTTCCTCCTATTGAGTCTTATTGTGGCTTGACTTCATAAATGGAGCACTGTTATCCGATCAATGTAGTGACCGCCGACGATAGCATCTTTTTTAGTGATTGTAAAAAATCAAAAAAGCAGTAACTCGGCACTATTCATAAAAAATATTCATTGATCTAGGCATATTCTACACACAACACTGCAATAGAATTTCATTTAACCAGTGTTCATAACCCAAATACGAAGGTAAAGTAAAGGTTTGGGACGAAAAACGCGGGTGATATCAGCAAAGAACTCTGTGTTATTTTTGAGAGCGTCGCAAACAGTCTTTCGTTAGAGTAGCAGCAATTAACAAGGTGGAGAGTTGTCGGGAAGAAAGCTTCTATTCAATGCATAGCAGGTTGTTGTCGCCACCGAACCCATTGGGTACCTTGGTGTGCAATGACGATGTGAGCCATCTGCCATCAACCAGAAATCGGAATTCATGTCTGAAATATATTATTTCCAAAGTAAGCCAAAATATTTAAGATTTCCTAGTGAGAAGTTGCTGGATGTGAACTGATCTGCTTCGACACATTAGTGTCTCACTTATACAACGTTTCACAAACTGTTTGAGAAGTAGATTAATTTCAGTGGACAGAGATTATACAATAATAACTTTTAGGGCAGAGGAGACCAACTTCCATTACAATTATCCTTTTCCCCTTCATAATGTGCAAGTGGCACCTTATGGCTCTGTGCTATATGCTGTCTCTAAAAACTCTTCAAAGATTTCCGAAAAAAAGAACAAACAAACTAGAATTACATGTAAATTGCTCGTAGCGCACAACTACTTTTTGTTTAATTCAATACCACCGAAGAATGTAACACACCGTAGAATTTACAACTAACTATGTACGTACCTCTGTCATATTCAAAAACACTTCAGGTGTTTTACCTACTCTGCCCGTCGATCATTCCACTATTGGTCAACCAAATGCCAGAGAAGCTTACGCTAATTCGATTTTTGTATTAAGGCACCCAAGGGTCTATAGTTTGAGTCAATAAACGAGTTCTCGGTTTTTTAAATACAACAAGCGCTTACCTGCCACGAGGCAAATCCAAAGTTACACCACTTTTTCCTTCACCAAGCGGATCACATCTTAACGCCCATTTCCAGTCGAGAAATGATCCCTAAAACAGAAAATTACAGTGCTATTTGAACGGTACAGATGCGCTGCATCGTCCGACACGATTCTACACAAAACTATGACGGATGGTTCCCTACTTAGACAACCTAGTAATATGAAATGGAGGATTTGAGCTTGAAAACTTCGAAGAAGAACATAAAAGCGAGAAGAATCCGTCGACCAACTATAACTAGAACTGTTTCTTCGCGCTTACCCGTTAGACTCAGCACCTTTTCCAGGTGGATGATTAGTCAATAAGAAGTGGGCTGAAATCTCATGAAATTTGTAAATTTCACTAGAAAATTATGGTCATGCGCTGTGGAGTGGTTAGAGGTTACGTGAAATACACACACGGCTGGTGGTAGGACGGCACACCTCCGGGGCAATGAAGACCCTATTTCAATGGGGTGGAGAAATTGCTACTAGATTTGAATGGGATAGTGAAAATACTGAGTTGATATACCGAGAGGTTCTCTTCACGTCACTGTACTGGGTAAACGTGCTCCCAGTCACCTCTGTAATTTTGCGCAGATGGCATATCCCTATAGAACTGATCAATACCAAATACAACTCATAACTATAGAATAGGTGAACGATCCGTTCACAGACGCTGACGATATACGCAAAATTGGGACAGAATTTAGAGTTAAAACTTTTGCAAAAAATCTGTTATTTCTGAAAAACGAATTATACGAGGTATTTAATGTGGCAAATTAAGTGAAGTGGTCATGATTACAAAACTTCCAGGTAAAAAAGTGTAGTTCGAACCCAACGACATATGTGAAGTAGACCACATTCATGGTCTGCGATAAGGAAGAAAGGCACCGAATAGAAATTGCGCTAAAGAATGCACGATTTGTGAAAAAGAGCCACACCGACATTGAAGTAAAAAAGAATGTAGCATGTCTTTTACAGCTGACTAAGAAAATCAACAAATCGTAAATGTTACCATAAGAAAGATATCCTGTTGATTTCCATGTTCTATTTCAATTTTAACCCTTTTAGTCTCATATGCTGACAGATGCGAGTGGCATAGAGGAGTGAGCGCATAAACTGGTGATGGCAAACTATAAAAAAGAAAACTGATCTATGCCATTGATTGCAAATTCAAAGTTTTGTTCCATATAGGAAGCAATGTTTCGGTAGGTTTCAATTCATATAGACTAGCCCATTTTTATTCAAAAAGATAAAACGAAGTCTTTCCGACCAAGTATTGGCGAAACGCCACTGATTAATCTGGCTGACTGAATATGAGGATGGCGGCATCACGAATGTTGTGGATGGTTGCGGTGATCTGAAAACAATAGATAATATAAAGCTCGAGATCACATCGATATGAGACAGTGAATAAAGCATCTTATATTTCCGAACAGCTTCGTTATTCACACTCTGATGTAGCGAAAACAGCGCGCCGTCATTGTTATTCTAATACTTCTTGCCGCTAATGATAAGAACTCTTTCAGATGAATGAAAGCATAGAAGCCAGCATGAACACAATTTTTTAAAACCGATCCCTACCTCATCTCGATACAAATAATCAATATCTCGGTTTATTCGATTCAACTAAAACTACTGCAGTTCTGAAGAAGTGATAGCACAGAAATGTAACAGCCACAATAAAGTTTTGTAACAACCTCATCTAACCTTGTCAATAAACCAAGATATCACAGACAACGATTAACGGGTCAGAAAACAACATAGTAACGAAGTTTCGTATTATACCATTCAAATCACACCAACACCGCAATTCATCATACCGGCAAGTGTGTTTGGTAAAGGCAACAAGAAAGAAAAACAGAATCTCAACCCAAACACTAGCTGAAGTTTGTTATTTCACTTCAACCACAGGATAAATTTTTACCTTAATGCTGTGACGAGCCTAAAAAATAATTTACACGTTCCCTTTACACGAACCCATTCAGAGACGCCGATTTATCGGGCAATTCTTCCGAACGACTTATCATTTTGAATGTGTACCGATTAAAGATGTACGATAAGAACTTGTAACATGTAGGATCGATTCTTGGAATCAATTTAAAGGAAAACAAAAACTGAAAACATACTGTTCATTCAAACTCTGAATTTTGGTATTTGCTGTTTCAAGCAAGTGTCGTTGATGGGCAAGACCGGCTTCTAACTCCCCAATTCTGAAACAGTGATATACCGGAACTAAACATAAAAACGCAGAAAAAAAAGCATAGGTGAAGTGACGGTTCGTGGGTGTTGACCTCGCACTAATGCACGGAAACCCGGTAAAAGGGCACCCTTTTGTTCGGAAAAAAACCATATTAACTCAAAGATAGGGAAAACTGAATTAGCGACACTCCACTTCACGTAATTTGGCATTTGTTAGCTTTCAAGCTCTTACTTCCATTTCGCGTCACTCCACCACTGACACAGCTCGCCAATTCTCCATTGAAGCCGACTGCGCTCGTCGGCTAAATCTCGTAGACGAGCATCTTTTTCATCCAACACCTGCACGGAGGCAGAATCACGAAGCTTCGACCTAACGACAATGAATCAAGAGCCATCGAAGTAAGCGTCTTCCAAAATTTAAGCACCACATATGTAACTACATACGATAGCTCTTCAGTGATACCTCTGAGACGACCGTTCTCGTTTTCCAATTGTACGACATGTTTCATTGTATCCCTAATTAATAGGAAATTGAAAATTAGTCATTGAGACTTTGTCACTAGAAGAAAACTGGAAACTAGAAAACAAAACAATTTGTTAAAATACCGGTTAATCTGCTCGTATTTTTGCCGTTCTGCTTCACTGTTCCTGAAGGACTGGTTGGCCAATTGAAGTTTCGTCTCCAATGATCTAATCTGAATTCAACGTTTAGCTGCTAAATCTACCAGCGAATTTTGCCTTTAATACTCAACAGACACCGAAAACAGTGAACCCGTTCGTTCAGATGACTGTCTACTAACTAATAATTTCTGACCTAACGTGGATTCTTTGGTTGCTCGAAACTATGGATATAGACACCTATATGTAGTCAAAAAACCAAACAATTCAAACACTGAATAAAAACTATCGCCATAAAAATAGGCTGTAACCTGAGCTTTGGCCGACTCATCAGTGTTTTCCAGAGCTGATCTCATTTTAGGAGAATCTAAATCTAGTCATAACTTTGCGAATAATAATGCTCATTGATACATGGGAACGACACGACACAGGTGATCTGGCGGTGCTTACTTGGTGGTGGTAGGGCTAGACGTTCAGGATCGCTCAAAAGGTTTAGTTGATTTTGCAGATAAGCGACCCTAAAAGTGCTGTAGTTAATTCAACAAAGTAACTGTAATAATAAGCAAGTTTTCCTTTCATGATTTTTGTCCAGAACTTTTATTATGCTAGAAAAACAATGATCAACTAAACAAATAACTGAGCAACCATTAGAAACCAATCTCAACCTAAAATCAAATCACATTCTTACTTTTCTTTTGAATTGCTTAGCCATTCCTTATGTTCTCCAAGATGCCATTCGCTTTCCTCCTTTTCTTTTTTCGCAGTTGCAAGACTGGACCGAAGATCGGCAATTACACTGTGCAGGTTGCTTAAACGACACAATTACGCGAATATTAATTTCGTTACAACGCAATACTTAAAGAGAAATGGGAGGCAATAGGCTACTAGTTTTGCTCCACTTCTACACATGACCTTCCCAACGGTTTACCGCCTCATCGTGGCTGGCAGGTGTTCCTGGATGTGAGGTTGCCATTTACAGCAGGAGGATTCATTCCCCTGAAAAGGTCTCCAAAGAAGTGTAAATCAATACCTGATCCACCACCGTCCTAGTATCAAAATAGTCGCATGATGGCAAATCTCTCTCTGCTCCACAACGGTGGTGACTGCCTGTGGTGGTGACGACCTAGGGCAGATTTTGGCCTGGCTGACCTCTGGACTCCAGGGAACCACGATGGGTAAGCCAGCAAAACTCCGAGAAAAAAGTGGAGACTATGCTGTGGCGGGCACAACCAATGAGCACGGGCCATCGGAGCATAAGAGTAAGTATGTCTATCCGTAAATCCATATAGAATCACGATGATATATACAATACAGTAAGCAGTAACCATCCACAGTAAAACAACAGACCACCAACACTTAAAAACTCACTTGATTTCTTCTTCTTTTTCCCCAATCTCCTGAATCCTGCAAAAAAATGTATCCATTAATGATATCTTGTTCTCTGCCCAAATTCGCTAATAGAGCTATTATATTCTAATAAATTCTATATTAACAACCTCGTGTCTGCTTATTGAAGAAAAAAACATTGAATAGTTCTATATCTTACCGATTTCTCGCTTCACGGAGATCATTTTGAGTAATTTCGAGCTCCCCAACTAGCTGTGATATGCGTTGATCCCTTTCGGCGATAATGGCGGCTTGCTCGTTCTGGACGTTATTAATCAACTGCGTTTTCTCCTCCAACAAATCCGCAATTTTGGTTTCAAGCAAGGCAATCCTGTAAGATTATTCCGTTTAACACATCAGTGACGATGATCACATGTTTTAATGCGCATGTAGAGAGGTGAGATGGTGACGACCTGCGGCCGACTTTGGCTAGGTTGACCTCGCGACTCCACTGAACCACAATAGCTAAACCAGCAAATTTCTGTTTTCTGCTTTCAAACTTCTGTCTGACGTGAAACTGAAGTTAACCTATCTTCTACTGAAATTCATATTAGTCACGACGCTGTTGTTCACAGTGCTCTTAGTACTAGATCTGTTTCACAAAGACTCTTTCAGCAGATTTCACCTCTCCAGACTTTGAGAGGATTATTTAAACACTGACGAAAACTCGCGAATGGTTAATGCTCGCGTAAAAGCACCTATAATGAACGTTAAACTCCATAATGCTACTACAACAGATGCATGATATAAAAACATAATGGCGAAGATGCTGAAGCTAACGTAACGATCGTAGCGCAGGAGTCAAAAATTTCCGTGTGAAAGACTTTACACGTGCTCTGAATCAAAGTCAAGGTTCTGAAAATAAATCCAATACATGTGAGCTAGCTAGCGCGTCTTATACTAGTTCATCTGAGGAACATCGTCCGTCCTGTAAAAGGTGTACGTTTGAGAAGCTGTCTATCATGTTAAACGTGACCCTTTCAGTGTTTAAACAAGATAAATTACGTCAAAACGTCGGGTATTATTTTAAAAAAGTTTTATTAACAATCCCGTTGGCACCTATTAGAAAAATATGATAGCTTGGTTGTAGTAATTTGCCCACATGAGTCAATGGTCGCCGTAGGAATTCATCGAATGGATGATTATCGATCAAGGCCACATAATAACTTTCTCTGGCTAGTAGACGACAACACTAAAACCTTTTCCCTACTTCGGTATTCAAGTACTTCTATGAATTTCTATCTCTAATGGCAGACATAAAGGATATGCTGTTTAGCACTCAGTCGTGCATAATTTCAGCAAAATCGGTGATTACATTGGAAAGCAAAAAATAATTCTAAAACTATCTCTTGGAAAAATTCAAACTTTTTGCTTTCTTCAGACAAGTCTGGTTGCGAAACGACAGTCGGATGCAAATCGCCACATCGAAGGCGCAGTTGAGCTATTTCTTCATCCTTTTGCCTCAACTCTTCGTCTTTTTCGATGATGCTATAATAAAAGCTCAAATAATGATGCACTCCTTCAAAAATCGAAAGAAACAAAAGGACACCCACGTGAGTTTGGCCATTTCAAGGGCATCTTGCTGCTCACCATAATCTTTACGATCATCTTCACTTTCACTTAATGGCTTCACGGATTGTTCACTGCAGAAAGACTACATGAAAGTGCTGTATTCAACATTTAGACTAAACAATTTGCCATATCAAAACCACATGCAGACCTAAACATCTGTTTAATAACTTCCTAGTACACCTCGCCCCATAGCGAGAACACAACTCGTGCGTAGGCAACGAAAAGCAATTGTGTAGCTGTCTACTTCTATTTTGAAGATTCTGAAGAGCCTTAATAAACCGTCTCGATTCAAGGATAGATGGCAGCCGTAGATCTTCAGGCTTCGAATTCCTTTTTGACGTTTTTTTATTTCCGTTGCGTCACTATATGAAAACAAAGTGTTTTCAGCAGCAATTACTTCCTACTATATTAAAGGTAATTTAGGAGAACAAATTTAAAGACTAAATTTTCAGCAACTATTTCTATATTTAATTGCAAGATGGTCAAGAATAGTTATTACTTTTCTTGCACATGAGACTTCTCAATAGATTGCTGGAGTTCGAGGTTATGACGCATTTCATCCCGCAACTCTTCTTTCAGTTCTTTCATCCTGCAATAGAAAGAAAAGCAGCTATCTATTTATAGCTTAAAAATTTCAGCAACTGTTTCTCACTTAATGACACTCAAATTCAATACGCCAAGGGTGAACAGGAGAGAAAAGCAGCAGCTCTTGCAGAAACTGCAAAGATCGTGAAGAACATACCCACTGCCCACTGGGAGTTCGTCAATTACAAGACTAAAATGACATTCTTCCAGCGCCAAGACGGAATAGTGCATTGCCTCCCAAAGGACGACAGAGAAAACCTTCTATGGACTCCTAATTGGGTACCTTCGAAAACCATGACCAGTAGTTTCAATGTTATCTCGACAAATATGGATGCCACAACAGTGCTCCACTCCAAAGACCGATATTTGATATCGTCACTGTATAACAGTGCAGCACACGTCAAAAGTCACATATCGGAATGTAATGATTGTAATGAAAATCAGCAAGTCCGCCTTGTCATACATTAAACGACAGTTACGAGGTCAACTCTAAAGGATTCATGATGGAGATGCGAGTGTTAAAGCTTAGAAGAGTTGAGAACGACAGCTGAAGAATGCTAGCTCACAACATCCTGCTACCGTATTTCGTGGTTGGCCTAAGCGATTGCGTGCAAGTTTTCGTCGACTGAGGATTCTTTGGTTTTTCGACAATAAAAAATAATTTTTCAACAGCTAGAGTGCTTCAGGGGTTGCAAGCACGACAGAATTGTAGAAGAAACTTTGCTCTATCGTTCCATCTGTTTGAATGATGGTATGCCGTTATTTATTCTGCGTTACTATGGTCCATTATTTAAATGCATTGCTGTCAGCATTTCGAAGTATTTTGCATCACATGCTGAGTCCATTTCGGTTTCGGTGTTTTTTTATACCCACACATTTTATACGATGATCGTGGGCATTAAAACGAAGGAACAGTTTAATTATTAGCATCAGCCAATGAACTCTTTCAGAATAAAGGTTCACGTAAAACACTAAATGTACAGAATTATTTTTCTTATCACACTTTGACCATTTCGATCTGCCTTCGATTAGCTACAGAATGAGTACTCTGGTAAAAAACTTTGAAACCAAATGAACTCAATACAGACACTATAGTTCCCATATTTAACGCTATGGGTTAAATAATATACATACACGCAAAATGGTTCAATAGCGAAAGCGATACAAAGCTCCGGAAACTCCGTCGAGTTTAAAAATAAAACCAAACTGTAAAAACTGGCCGCACATGAAATGAAAGAAAAAAGAATTATCGTTACAAACCATACTCTGCACCTCATTTGAGCAGAAGGAAAAGACTCATCAAATAGGTGGTTAAGGTGACCTAAAGTAGATTCGATGTACTAGCCGACGTATCCCAAAATGTTTGGACAAAGCTGAAGCACTGAAACACTTTCCGAAGCCAAAACTGCATTAAGAGGGTTACGATAATTGTTTGGTGGTTACCATGAATAATCACCATGACTTTGAATATCTTGACTCAACCACTACTGTACAGAAATACTGTTAAGAAACCGACGAAATGCAGTAAAAACCGCAATGATAAGTATATTTGTGAAACGAAATGGACAAATTCTGTACAAGAATACTCCGCACTACTCACGAAGCGCTCGAGCGATGTCTACTGAAATATAACCGGCACTCTCGATATCTAGCCAGAATGCGAAGCTCTGACCTTCGAAATCTGTCACAACTTCGAGATCCAGGAGAATACACATCGACAGCGAAACATAGATGGGTCGGTCATATAATGAAAACAGACGACAGATGGACGAAAAGAACAGTAGAGTGGACTCCAAGAGAATGCAAACGCTCCATGGACGACCACCTACACGTTGGGCGAACATGTTCATAAACAAAGTTAATCAGCTGCACTCGCAGCTGCAGTTGTTCTACTGATCGCGGTATGAGACTCGCAAGCGCTACCATGCTCGAACAAGACCACCACCATGGACTACGATTGCGAGAGAAAGGAACAAATGTTATATGTGCTGGGGTCCGCACAGCTCGTGAAGACGGACCGTTCAAGTATCCAAGTAGGTATATATATATATATATATATATATATATATATATATATACATATATATGTATATATATGTGTATATATATACATATATATGTATATATACATATATATGTATATATACATATATATACATATATATGTATATATATGTATATCTATATACATATATATGTATATATACATATATATATACATATGCGTGCGTTTACATGCGTATAGATACATATACACATATAAACCAACAAATAAGCAAATATGTGTACGCACATATACGTTGGTTGGAATTGCTAAAGCAGATACTACACGGGAAAATGAAGCCGTCTTCATTCTAAAACATCAACACCATACCTCAAAAACATGTTCGAAAAAATCAGACCGAACTTTTTCTTCTGAAATTTAAGTTATAAGCAAGAGCAACCCCTTCAACGATCACTATCTTAGCATTGTGAAGGATGTTGCTTACTGCTGAACAGCGACCTCGCCACGGAAACCGGCACTGATGGCTCTCACTACTGTCTAGAGTGTAGTTAACACAACACAGCGACTATGAGCGTGTACAGAGCCGTCCAGAGACAACTCTATCATATCGAAAGGATTGACAAATCGATGATAATATTAGTGAAGGCGAAGGCTTTTCCAATTATTCCGGACTGGAGTTCGCTACGCAGCATTTTTGTCCAATGAGACCAGATCAGGGAGATCTTCCACCTGTCGTCTTTATGGAAGTGCTTTAACGAGAACTATAACACTCATTAATTAGTGGCGCTCGTAACAAATGCTGCACTGGTGTTCAGGTGAAAGGCAAAGGCATAAAAAAAACGGTAAAGAATGATGACTGTTGCTTGTCGACCACTCATTTCGACGTTGGTTACCCCGCTATGCAAGTGAATTTTAAACCTCTACTATGGAGCAGCGTACAACATAATTCAATGTAATACACTCCAGCAGGGTACAAATTGGCTTTAAACTGGAGAAAAATTTAAACAGAAATTGGTTTCAAATCTCGAACCAACCAATACTATGAACCAACCTCCGTAATTACTCTAGTGAACGGCTATTTAAACTGCTCAACAACTATAGTAGTTTTCTATCAGCTTATCACAGCTGTCAAAGGAAAAGGACTCGATAACTCAACGCCATACAGCCAAAACAGTTCTCTACCAATGAATTGGAACACTTCAATCATACAAACTGGAGAAGAACCAACAAGCCGTCATTGTGAACATTTTTAAAACAGGATTGTTAGAGCAGAAATTATGTCAAAGAGCTCAAATGAATAACGAAACGGTTAGAGCTACAAAAGAAATGGCGAAGAGGCATTATTCACGAAAAAAAACCATTGGTATGAAACGCTGACAGATCGACTATGTGATAGAGGCTGCCGACGACAGAGGGACCAGAAGAACGAATTGCAGAACGATGTTAGATACAATGGAAGATATCATATTGCAATGTTTTTATAGCAAACGCTGTCCAGCTTTCACTAGAAGCTACAGAAGCTACACGCTGATTCTGGATTAGACAATGGTACTCGCAGAGATCCTGAAGTTAAAAAAGAGATAACATCCAGTTCTGCCGATGGTGCCATTAGAAAATACAACAACGGATGAAAAGTTCAGCGTATACAAAGCAAACTCGCCTAAAAATACGAAGACTATTGACATAACGAACTTAGAAGCTCATACATCAATCGAAAAAGCCGTAGGAGAAAGTATTTTCCGCCATGCCAAATTCTTATGGTCGAAGTCACTACGAAACCAGACTGACTGACTGAGTACAGAACACGAGAAAAAGGAGGATACGATGTCTAGATGCGGACACAATCCACGTAAACTAGACATCCACATAGTAAGTACGTCTGTATGTTTTCAAAATCTGAATACTTAGAATAAACAAAATTGACGTCAACACATACCTCAACTTGAGCTCCTCATTTGCATCTAACAATTTCTCAATTTCCCTGTTCTTCTGTTCAACAAGTTGATTGACGGCGTTGTTGTCGCTCTGCAACATCTATATACTTACGTACCGAATACTTTTCATTGAAAGATTTCTTCCCACTACATAAAGCGAAGAAACTGAAATAAAAACAGGAACAACACTGATGCATGGATTGAAAGACCTTCGGGTTTTTTTGGAAAGCTTGGTATAAAGAACGTTAAGGAGCTAAAATCTGCCAATCGAATTGCTGGTCCAGCAACCTCGATGAACTGCTACACCCTGGGTAAAATATTTCTAGCCTTATGTACCATTCACTCAAAACCGAACACGTAGGACAAACATCGACACTTCTCTATCTCTGAAACTATAAAGTACAAATCAGTAAGTTCGATATCTACCTCATCGCTGATGTGCACGTTTTCCGGCTGAGCCTCGAAACCGCTTTTCACTCCTCTGGTTCGTGAACTGGTACGAGTCGCCTTCTCAGCACGCGGAACTTTTGCTCCATAAGTCAGTCCCGCCGTCGCTGAATCATTTTGTGTTCTTTAGGAGTCTAACACCGGAAGAGATATGTTCAAGACAGTAATACTTATAGAACGAAGTAACTACTGGAAGCTATGAAATCAGCAGGAATAGTCGCCTGCATACAATTATAGTACAAAGAATCGTGCTAGCATTAAAACCCTGCAAAGTAAAAGACTTGAAGAAAAAAGGTAATAAGGAGAAAAAAAGCGCTGTTCTAGAAAAGAGATTGATGAAGGTAAGAAAGAGGATTTTGGAGAATTCCCGAATGATTGCGGGGATTCGCCTCCGCTCCGATCTTTGCCAAGTATATCTTGCAATGTGTCTGCTAGTCGATCAATAAACATGGTTAGTGCTCTACCATCATTTGTTCGCAGTCATATGTACCGACCACTTCTAACTTCTTTTTATTTACTACTAAACAAGCGTAACTTTACAACGATGATAAAAAAAAGCGTAGTGAACTGACAAGTTTCCAGAACATTAAATAGTGTTCTATGATCTGGAATAACTATAAATCCTATAATCTCAACAGAAATAAGCTCCAACATGACGTAAAATAAAGATAGAAGAAAATTACTAGTAACTGGATTGGGCTCGTTCTTGTTGCATTATCGTGTCGCCAAAATGTGGTAGCTGACCGCAATTACGGACAACTACCCTCCAACGTTCTCGTTTTACGCCAAAGTTTAGTTCACATACTAGTCATCCTTGGCTCTCCTTGATGAAACATTGCTTTGAGATGGAATTTTCCTGTTGATGAAGACAACATCAAAGGGAAATGTGTAAAAACTCACCAATCAACTTTTGAACAGCCGAGATGTTTTTCTCGAATTGTTGTGAAGCTTTCGCATAGTCAGCATAGTGAGACCCATGCCTACTACCATGAGCTATAATAATAAACAATGTCATTAAACTAAAGAGTTGCTAGGAAATACTCAAAACTTTAAGTAAAGTGTTGCTGAAGAGTACTACCAGACGTGATAGTACCAGTTCAGCATAAATTACTAGCTTACTATTATGAGCTATGAGTAGGAGCCAACACGGTTATGGATGAAGTGCTTATGAAACTGGAAGTCATACGCTCAATAAAAAGGTCCTCTGGTTTACAACCCAGTGTAACTAGTATGCAAAGGATAAAGGATAAAGCTCTCGGTGCTGATCAATCCCTGAGGGATGCGCCATACATCCGACTTCACTTCGTTGGAGGTGATTGAATCTTGAAATTGAAATCTGGCCTTTACAATCTCACTCGCAGTGGCCTACCGATGTATCGAGCCAGTGCTGCCAACCTCGCAGACAAATCTGGTGCCGATTTCCCGACCCCGGAGGAATGGAAGACTTGGTGGGCCATTGGCGCAGGGATCGATTCCACGTGTGTTGCAGGGCGCCTCGGACCACTGTGCCACACGCGCCGTCTAACCATTATGTATATGCAAAAATTGTCGCCAGAATCTTTTTTTGTTCTCAGCTAAAAGCACGGCCTATAGATGATCTCACGGTTTCAGCTACACATGTTCTATACCCACAGGAAAACCGAGTTTGAACGGATGGTTTCGAGGAAGGTGCTTGAGTTTTCTGTTGTTGTTGTTACTTCGTGAGTCAATATGTTGAGAAATCACGTTGTGCTTTTGTATCCGTATTTAATCGTCGACGATCCCGATGTTCTTCTTCAAATTCATTGCCGTTTTTCGGCAAATATTAGGAGGTCGAGATGAATTGTTTCGATCCAAAACACATTTGCGAGATAATTTACGACGTTGATAAGAGAGAACTGGAATCACTGAAGGAGATCAGTGACAAATTCGAATCGCTCCCATCCTATCAACCCACTTGTGAAATTTTTTCGTTTGAGAGAAGAAAAAACCGGAATACGTTTCATGAGCTGATTTGTTGCGTGCGCTATGATGACAGCATGTCTCATGGGTGGTCTTCAAATAAAAACCACCCCCACAATGGCGAGAGAAGAAACATGAATCTACTATTCGTTTTTTAGATAGTAAAGAATAAAATAGATTAGGGGTGGGATAGCGCAGTGATTAGTAATGTCGTCGATAAGGAAGCAAAGGCGCTAGTTCGATCCCAGCCCCAACCTTCTCCTCCAATCCACGTGGAAACGTCTCAACCCGACTATGTCCATGATTTCAAGGACAGGTAACTCAACGAGCATTCTACGATATTCATAAAGAAAACGAAATCCTCAAGAAGCAGCTGAAACAATGCGAAATGTTCGAAGCTCATTGCGGACGATGAGTGCGAGGAAAACGAATCGAATCCATGAAGCGCTGGGATCAGCACAGCAATAATGATGAGAGATCATGTAAAGTAAAAAAAAGAATAGAATGCAAAACGTGTTCAAGATTACGTTTTATCTCAAAATATGAAAAGTTCTTCGTCATTTTAGAATGATGTTCAAATTTTGTGTCATTTCTCTCCCCGTGATACGAGATGTCTATCTAATAAGAATAACGACATTTCCCCTTTTTCCAAATTCATATGAGCAGTTCTTTAACAAGAAGGAAAATAAACTACTTATCGGAAGTTTAAATAGTATAAGCCATTCTTGATTAAGACATTTCAATTTTAACTTATTATTTACTGCCTACTCTTTTTTAATGACAGGGTATATTGCAAAATATAACTTCAATGATGCTGAAATATTTGCAAAACTACGGTTCGCAGGTGTCTGCGATGGCTAACGAACACACTATTACCCTGTCTAGGGGCTAACGCGTTCACCACCACATCATGTGGACCCTTCGTTTCGCCTGTCTTTCAGCTAGTTCCATCGATCTCTACCATCAGCAATCACCCGTCAGCGGGATTGATCTGGGGAGTCCAAATCGGCAACGAACCCAGTTAAGCTGAGCCGACTGAAATATGGTAAAGATCGATAGAACTAGCTGAGGGACAGGCGAAACGAAGAATCCGCATGGTGTGGTGGTGAACGCGTTAATCCCCGAAAGGGACAATTGCGCGTTCGTTCCCCACGGAATACACCTGCGGTCCGGAGTTTTGCAAATTTCTTAACATCATTTAAGACATTTCAGTTGTTATTTGAATGACTGAAATGTTCTAAATACCATGTCAACTAGTTTTCATCAAAATCACTATGTTGGCTTCGTCGTGGAGTGAAAAACCATTTCCTTTGCCATGGTATTCAACTTGGATACGGTTGAAAATCACTAGGGCTACATATTGATAAATTCATTTCGTTCTGAGATTAGTCGTTCATTGGGATAAAATTAAACTAACAATGAAGGACAGTTTTTTGTCCACATTTAAATCAGCGCGAATCTGCGAATGTCATAGGGTGTGCTTCCTGTTTCATCTTCCTGGTTTAACTTCCACCCGTATGAAATTTAAGGCCGTTCTTCTTTGATGTCGTAAATTTTTTCTTAAATCCACAAACATAGATGTAAGTATAATACCCGATAGACTATTTCGAAGTAAATCTGATAAGCAGAAATAAAGAACGAACCAAGATGAATGTAGATATCCTGTGCACTCCAACCACTGGCTGGCGCTAGTATTTTACCAGTGTTATTATCATATCTACAATAAGGGTACAGTAATATCGTTCATGAACAGACCAAGCGATTAGTTCGTGCTCACTCTAGTGGTCGACGTTGTCCACCTTCACGATAGTACAAACCATGAGCTCCAGGAACAACGGACTGCACCGATGAAAAGACAATCCCCCCCTCGTCAGTTGCTACCTCGACAGGTTCAATTTGTAGACGTACCCATGCTGAAAGCAATTAGAACAAAATTTATGAGTTAAACATTAGCTGTGGCATCATGAAATTGTCATATAACTATGTAGGATTGTCAATCCCTCATATATTCCTCTTAATTAAACGGCTTACCACCTTTATCTCCTATACCATCCAAAACCCGTTAATGATTTATATAATTCGAAGGAGCGCAAGAAAGGTATTCAGCTGTGCTCATTGAACACTAGGGCCCCTTCGTGGCCTCGGCTCACTCATTTTTAGTGTTCTTGAAGATAAGGTGACAGACCATACGTGGATCGTCAGGCTTTGCAGTGGCGCAAAGATTTATTCCTGGCTGAGCTTTTGAATAAAAGCACCAGACATTTAGCTGCCCCAATTGTACAATGTACCATTATGTGAGCTCCACATAGCACCATTCGATTTCCATGAATATCCCATAGTCACGAACAACCGTAAGCCATTGGATTCACCTGAGCTAATTTGAGGCCTGACAAGTACCAGGACCTCGTTTTAACGAAAACTTGGTTCCGAAAAATCCTTATATATTCCATTTTATACCAATTTTACGCCAATTGCTCTGAAAGTCATCATTCTACGTATAAAAATCGTTTTTATTCGGATTTTATAGTGTACCTTAAATTTACTGTTTGTTTCGGGAAAATAATTTCTTTGTTTTAACACAGTCGCTAGCAATGTAGGCTTCTTGATGAATAGTGGTGATTTCTCGATTGGTAGAGCAGTTGAGAAGTTAAAGATTTCATAGGCTTATAGAAGAGACTTCAGTAAACACCCTACTACATATATAAAAAATAAAGCTCTCGGCGTTGATCAATCTCTGAAGGATTTGCAATGCATTCGACTTCATTAAGCATCGTTTGGAGGTGATTGAATGCATATCTGATCTTTGCAATGACTCACGCTGGCCTACCGATGTATCGAGCCAGTGCTGCTATCCTCCCAAACAAACCTGGTACCAATGTGTCTGAGGGATGGAAGGTTTGGTGAGCCATGAGCGCTACTATCGATTCCACGTGTGTGTCGCAGGGCGCCTCCGACCACTGCGCCACACACGCTCACCACTACATATATTTGTATATATAATTTCCTCAAAATGTTCTTTTAGCCTACTAATTCTCTGAGACTAAATTTTTTGAAAAATTGGAAACGAAATGAAATTTCGTAAAAAACCGGTTTTTTTGAAATTTCCCATGTAATCGCTGATGTCGCTATTGCGGTACACCGTCACGTTTTGTCGCACAAAATCTCACTCATTCAACCGTTCATTCACTGTTGGAAATATGAGCTTGAACGAAAAATGACGTTTTGTGACTGGCAAAAAGTCAGAGCTTTGTCATGCAAAGTAATATACTTCGTATTTTGTTGGCAAACATCTATCGAATTCGTTCGGTTTTATTTCAATAAGTAAAGTTCCCTACGAGCTGAGATACGCTTGTTCAAATTAGGAAATGACTTTCGCTCCTCCTTTCCTGAGGTTAAGCTGTCATCTCACATGCCTTTATTTACTTGACAACACACCGCAACATTATAATGAAATTTAATCAGCTATATATATATACATGTATATATATGAATACTGACATACATTAATGTTCATTTAGTGGCAACAGTGAATATAATAAGGATAACTATAGAATCGCAATAATCATAGGGTCAAAATTACTTGTTGACAATCAATTCGTTATTTTCAGAGAAGAAACTGCATCTGAAAAAAATTGGCCTTTCCACTCAACTTGAGCACTGACGATAGCTTAAGAGCGCCATCGGTTCGTTACTTGCTTCGGTACCATGCATTTATTGTATAGTAGGGCAAACAGGGCCGTGCTTCCACGGGGCTTTATGTGTTGCGATGCTCGAAATCGCCCATTACTCAGATCAATCACCTCAGTGTTCTTTTCACTTTTATTCATTTGCACTAATCGCTCTAATATTCTTTCCTCCTTTTGTCAAATATTGAGCAAACGCTCAGAAAATCGGAAGAACAAAGATTAATTATAGAGTAGGTGGCAGTCCTAAACGCGTGAATCACGTATCACCATTGGTGCTAGTCATAAGATCGGAATTTTATATCAAGAATGTGGGAACTTGCACTTGCTTGTGGAAACGTATACAATGACTACTTCATACTTGAAGGCTTGCAGAGGAGAAACTTTTGAAACACTACACTAAAATCAGTAATAACATGATAATAAAAATATTAGTATTAATAGTGGTAGTTAAATCTTCGTGAATACACCAACTGATTTCCAGTTATAAATTGAAGGGAAGAAGAACTCGACTGCCCTAAAGTGAGAGGGCCAGCTAAGTCTGCTTTGCGTTCGAAACTCGATTTAGGCTTTTTAAATATGAATCCTTCTAACGGTTTGCAGCTTCATCGTAGCTGGCAGGTGTTCCTGGGTATCGGGGTGCGATGTACAGCATGGGAATTCATGTTCTCGACAGGGTCTTCCAAGCTGAGAAGGAGTCCGGAGTTTCCGTTAGGAAGCTCAGCTAAGAGTAAACCAATACCAGGATCCACCATCGTCTTGGTATCAAACTAGTCGCGTGATGGCAAATCTCCATCTGATCCACAATGCCGGCGACTTCTCGTGGTGGTGACGACCTGGAGCAGACTTTGGCCAGGCTGACTTCAGGGCTCCAGGGAACCACAACGGCTAAACCAACAAAACTTCGAAGAAACGATGAAGTGGAGAATATGCTGGAGGCCGCACAATCAGTGAGGAGGGGCCGCCCAAGCATCCAAGTAAACACGAATGTATTGCAAAACTCATGAGTCGCCGTAGATTGTCTCCGTATTTTCAAGCTCTCTTTCAACTCAAGAATGTTTATGATATCAAGATCAAAAAGATTAACGTGAGAAAAACAGGATAGTAGTTATGTTTGTAAATTTTATTGAGTTTATCTTATTGTCTTTACAATGAGAATTATTTAGCTTCATCCTCTCTTCCAAACATATAAAGAGGTTTCATCATTTTGCTCTGTTTTAGCCATATTTTCAACCGATGACGAACACTGTCTGTTTTCAACTGCTATGGCTCTGAACAATGAATGCAGTGTTCCACGGCGCCGTCGATCAATACCCCCAACACATTGCTAATGATTCCAGAATTTACTGGGATTCAGAGATGAAAGGTTAGAAAGGCGAAAATTTCGCACGTATTGATTATATTGACTATAAAGTGTACATGAAACCGCCTCTACAACTTACTTTTAGACAGCGGACTTAGCACATCAGTGGTCATCACGTAATCTGAAAAATCACGAAGTGTAAGGGAATTTTCAGTTGCATTAGACGAATAGAAAGTTGATGGACGAACGTATACGCAAAAATGTAGTGTAGTGCCAATTTAACAACAGGAGAATAGTTCGATATGTTGTATGAAATGAAATACAAGAACAGTACAGTTAAAGAGCATCGGATATGAACGTGACGAAGACACGCTGAAGGACGTGCTGCTGGCTGCAGCCGCCTTATGTTTAACTGAAAGCCCACTCAAATGAGGAGAAAGAAAACTTCCCGCCCCTTCAGGCAAGTCGTGTTGCTTCGACAACGATGTTGGCGGTTCCGTCAATACCATTATATACGTCACTACTGACGGAAAGTAGAAAACATTCTGCAAAATGCATTTCAGGTAGACAATACTTTCACATATTAGGGTCACAGTGTTTACTTTCGCGTTTTCTTTTTCTCTTTCAGCCAATAAGAAGCAAAGAGTTATAAGAATGGTTTTTCATAGGTGTACAGTCTCCGGATTGGTTTTATCGCATAGATCTCCCATGGACGTCGAATAACACTGGAATTAGGACACCATGTTTACCAATGAAAACTGTTTCTCTGTGAAAAGTAGCTATGTACGTGACATATCTAACTGTACAATGTTGCTTAAAGCATTAGACGTTAAACAGTAAGATGAAGTCCGTAACAACAGTAAGTATCTGAGTCTAACTACCCCTGTGATTCTTTCCAATAATGTTGGGGAATGTTATGCTGGCCGAACATATTCAGAGTCTCATTATTCACATGTGGATGTTCTAAGTATATGTGGAACGCATTTGTTGTTCCGCATTCTGTACGAAATCTGAGTTCGATCGGGCATAATATGCAAACCGACGTTCCGACAGTCCATTGTTCCACTATAGTTATCATGAACCGCGTTTAACACAACTGCGACACTCATATGATTATCCTAAGAAAAGTGTTTGGTGGGGAAGATCATCTAAGGAGTCAAAGCGTATAATGATAGATATTGGATGGTCAAACGGAGGCTGGATAAAGAAGAGACACGTTAGTTTCTTAAGAAATCGTGTTGAAAGGAGCGTATGGACGAGAACCGCCAATGATTTGCCGAGCCTTCTTAAATGGGGTCAACATCGGTGATATCCAGCAAACGAATCAATAACAAACTTATTAAAAATACGTACGAGTAAGGGTCACAACAGAAGGAAACGAGATAAATCTCGTCAAAAGTACACGGTAGCAGTCGATAGTAAAGAAATTTGAGTTTTCCATAGATAGACAGTTTTACTAAGGAGAACAGAAAGATAGCAACAACGTCATTACTATTAAAAATATATGGAACGAGAACAGAAAGAGACTCCTGCTTACTTATTAGGTTTAACAAGTCGCATCGAAAAAAAGCCATCCGATAAGAACTAAAGAAACCAAATAGGAGGAAACCTAGTCACAAGGTCATACACATCTTTGCGTTCCACCACAGATGACGACAGTCTATGGCAATCACCTGAGGACGCTCTAGAAACGGATGTCTCGGGCTTTCTTTATTAGTTTTCCAACAGTTGTGCTTACTTTACTATTAAGCACGAATCGACCAACTATGCAACTAATCATTGCTAATTCTTGACTAGAAACTAAGATGAGGAAATATATTTGATAACAAATGTGAAAAACAATAGTTCTAAGAGAGTGGTTTCATAGGGAAACCTCTAAAAAATGGTAGATGGAGGATTTCGTTTTGATGAACGAGCCTAGTGCAATGAGAATAGGAGTGGCGAGATGTAGGCAAGGAAAGAAATGTCATTTGTCATTATACAGGATTCACCATGTGTACACAAAAATCACTATAACACGAGTTCTCATAATACATACAGAGTACCGTCCTCTATTCAATACAATGACAAGAATTATATTAAGGAATTAAAGTGCACGTAAACAGTGTTTTTCTAAGGTAGTACGATGTGACATGATATGATGAATTCGTGAAAAAGGAACAAAATAAACTGCTCAGTGTGTAATATGATTGATATGTAAATAAGAACAGTGTGAACCGTTTAACACACCAAACAATTACGGCATTTGTTTGCAAAATCCTGGCTAGGTCTGGATAACTCCGTTCGCTGAACGATTCGATTAATACGTTGTACTCACACACAACTACATCGCTTAATTACTCACATACGATGACGATAGATTGCTATATAAAGAGCAATTTGGGTAGTTATGGAAGCTTAGAGAGATATAACATCGTTTCAATCAATTCATATCGTATGCCCGCCGTTATAGCAGTCATCATTCCTTACAGTTCCCTCTACATTCCAGAATAATACGTGTCTGAAAACTAATAATTTTCATACCAGCTGTTGATGTGGATACAAATTACACTGAAATAAAGAAGAAAAAAGTAAAACAAGGAAGGAGAATGTAGAGAGAGAATTCAGAACATGGACGAGTTCGTGGAAGAACTATAACCATGAACTGCGTTCAAACTAAACGATTTCTTCACATATTGATATCATCGCGTTTGACTTCGCCTTTTTTCATTTGTGTTCGCAAAAGATAAAGATTGATTGGAATAGTTTTTTATAAGTGCACTGTCTCGACATTGGTGTTGTCGCATAGATATTGCAAGGACTAAGAATAACGCTGGAATCAGGGCACCAGGTTTACAATTACAACCGTTGTTTATTTGTGAGAAGTAGCTATGTATGTCATATATCGCAATGTGCAATGGTGGTTGCAATATCAGACGTAAACCAAGATGCCCGTAATCACCCTAGGACGTTGAATCCAACGACGCTAGTGGCTTTCTCTAACACTGTTGGGAATTCGATGCTGCATGAATGGGTGGATTCCGAGCCCCAATGATTAAATGGTAGATGTTTTAAGGATACGTGAAACTCGATTCTTACTCAGCATTCTATGCGATGTACATTCGAGCTCGATGGAGCATCATGTGCAGACCAAGTTCTGAGTGTCCATTATTCACGATAGTATAATTTATATGGGTCACGTTGTAAAAACACACTAAAGACGTAAGGTAAACATCTTTCGATACTAGCACGAAAAATGAGAGATTGACGAAAAGTCATAGCACGCTCTTCGTTTACATGGCGTCAATGCCTTGCCTAGTTCAGTGCACTGAAGCGCTGCACGCACAGATGACCGATGCTTCGGTGATCGCGAAATCTACACATTTCGGAGGTACAGGATGCTTACTGGCATACTCGTATAGAAAGAATGACTAGAAGCGAGATAAATCAACTGGTACTTTTCCATTTTCCTAAAAAGAACCTGCCGCAGTATATGACAAACTATCATATTACAATGTTTAACGTTTTGTTTTCTGCCTTCTATAATTTTCATGGCAGGTTACTAAGCGAAATACAACCACAAGGACCCGCATGGTGTGGTGGTGAACGCGTTACTCCCCGGAAAGGATAATAGCGCGTTCGTTCCCCACCATAGACACCTGCGGTCCAGGGTTTTGCAAATATCTCAGCAACGTTGTGGTTGTATTTCGCTTAGTAACCTGCCATGAAAATTATAGAAGGCAGAAAACAAAACGTTAAACATTGTGATTTCAACTACAGCCATAGCTTAACTGGGTTCTATGCCGATTTGCGCTCCCCAGATCAACCCCGCTGACGGGTGATTGCTGTGGCAAAAAGATCGATAGAAATAGCTGAGAGACGTGCGAAACAAAGGACCCGCATGGTGTGGTGGTGAACGCGTTACTCCCCGGAAAGGATAATAGCGCGTTCNCACCATGCGGGTCCTTTGTTTCGCACGTCTCTCAGCTATTTCTATCGATCTTTTTGCCACAGCAATCACCCGTCAGCGGGGTTGATCTGGGGAGCGCAAATCGGCATAGAACCCAGTTAAGCTATGGCTGTAGTTGAAATCACAATGTTTAACGTTTTGTTTTCTGCCTTCTATAATTTTCATGGCAGGTTACTAAGCGAAATACAACCACAACGTTGCTGAGATATTTGCAAAACCCTGGACCGCAGGTGTCTATGGTGGGGAACGAACGCGCTATTATCCTTTCCGGGGAGTAACGCGTTCACCACCACACCATGCGGGTCCTTTGTTTCGCACGTCTCTCAGCTATTTCTATCGATCTTTTTGCCACAGCAATCACCCGTCAGCGGGGTTGATCTGGGGAGCGCAAATCGGCATAGAACCCAGTTAAGCTATGGCTGTAGTTGAAATCACAATGTTTAACGTTTTGTTTTCTGCCTTCTATAATTTTCATGGCAGGTTACTAAGCGAAATACAACCACAAGGACCCGCATGGTGTGGTGGTGAACGCGTTACTCCCCGGAAAGGATAATAGCGCGTTCGTTCCCCACCATAGACACCTGCGGTCCAGAGTTTTGCAAATATCTCAGCAACGTTGTGGTTGTATCATATTACACTTTTGATACAAATGTCTTATCGTTCATATTGAATTCGTTTATCTGAAACGTTTAAGAGAGCAAGAAAAGAAGTCACTGATTTCAAAACGTCTTCTCCAAACGGAGGACTATTGAACGATTTATTCACATTTTCACACGAACGAGCTCATCGCTGTGGGTTATTGAGAAAATAAAGAACATGCCAAATTGGAAATTTCGAACTAGAAAATGACATGGCAAAGTTGAGTAAGAACCAAAAGGAAGTCGAAACAAGCTTTCTCACGGAAAAATTTGAGGAATAGCGTTATCATTATGTATTCGGCCGCTAAACGAAACCGTGTGAAGAACACTGCCGAAATAACAATGAAAATGTTAAATAGATAAGAACTTGTTTTGCTTTACAGTTTATTCGAGCCGTTACGCTGATGAGAAATGTAAGAATGTATCCGTGAATCGTTGTGAATCCTGAGAGACGTCACAATAACAAGAAAACTGGCTGCGAAAACAAAGAAGCAATAAACGATGCTTCAAGTCCAGGTCTAGAGAATAGACGTTCTCAGAGAGTAAACGTTGCAGTGACAGAACTTGCAGAAGAGCGAGCAAATCGAAGAAAATTTCGTTGACTGCTAGTCGCCGCTCAGAACACAGACAAGACACACTCGAACAAATGGCACAATCAGGAAGAATGTTACGATGGCGGTGTTTTTTTTCTTCCTGCACAGCAACAAGTGTGCAGTGAAACAGAAAACTCGGAACAGACAGACAGCGGTGAGCAGTTTTAATGGGCAATAACGTTGTGTAGGTGTGTGTGGAGTTCGAGTGTGTCTATCTAAATCGTTGATTGTATTTTACACAATCTTTGAGAAGTGCTGATGAAAAATACACAGAGGAAAATGTGAACAGAGGCTCCTCCGGACGTATTGACGGTGTGCGTGGAGAATGCGCCAACGGCCCAGCCAGCACATCACGAATTCACTTTCGCGCTGCCCATCCATACTGCGGTTGGCGCTGGTCCGATGAGATGAGCGCCATTTCCAGTCCGCTAGACGTCGTATGCTAATGTTATCGAATATACAGTTTATAAGATAAAGAGTGGATGAAAAGTGAAAACGATGAGGTTTCTTGAAGATCTGACGAGAATTTTCCGGGAATGCAACCTGTAATCGAAGCAACCGCACACAGTTTGATGTCGACCTCCATTGATTGACAAAATTGCAAACATCGAACGGATCCGGAGCGTGGGCGGCGACGAACACGTGGATGTGTCCATAGTGTTTTGATGTAGGCGTATGTTTTTATTAAGTGGAGTTATTTCGGAGTTTCACCACGGTACATGCGTATCATTAAAAAGACAAAAGTAACTAAACAATAAACTAAGATGAATAACAGTTCAGGAAGATGGAAGGTGCTAACTGAAATGATATGTTTATTCTAGCTGACTGGACGTCTATATCAACATTGAAGGAATGATGACAGAGTGAAGTGAAGATCGTGACGAGAGAGACACAAACAGAGAAAGAAGATGAGATGTCGACGATAGATTAGCAAAAACTATTCATAAAACAAACGGAGAACATCGAATGGCTAATTTGGAGACGGAACGAGAACGATTAGGATTACAGGAAAATTTGCCGACGAAAAACACGAAAAACTAGCCACAGAACGAAAACTGAGTGATAGGCGTGAGGGGGCATGACAGAGTTATCCTAGAGAGATAGAGAGATTGCTATTTCACGATCATTATAGCTTATGATAGGACCCGCATGGTGTGGTAGTGAACGCGTTAGCCCACGGAAAGAGTAATATCGTGTTCGTTCTCTACTGTAGACACCTGCAGTTCGGAGTTTTGCGAACCCGCGAAAATTTGTAAAAGGCAGTAAAGAAAAAGTCAACCTTACTACAGCTTATTTTAACTTCGAAATTTTGTCCTCCTAATATATCTACGCTGTCAAACATGATGTCTTTTTGCTTCCAAACGAGAGGGTTCCACTCTCCCTTTTTTGTTTGGAGATAGGAAGCGCTTCTTTTGGTTCCGTAAGGAAAAAAAGTGTCCGTATAAAATTAAAGTTTGCGAAAAAAGTAAATTCAACAAACGACGCATTGTTTTCGAAAACCTTCACATTGTGAAGCTTGGTTACTATAATCGTATTACATACCACTAAAACATGGATTTTTCCTTCTTCTCTACAACGACGTCTTAATATTCTTAGTTTAAGCTCCTTTCTTTCTTAGCGAATTTAAAGTTGGACAAAAAACTGCGGGCGCCTCCTGCAGTAATAACCATTGTCTTTGATTGAAGAACTGAAAACAAGAGTACAGTGAAGCTCATTGATTGTACCTTTGAAAGTTGAGTAAAAATGGAAATGAGAGCGTTGAATACGAAAAACTTCGAGGACCGTCTATTGTCATTAATGTCATGCTATGAATATGTTAACCAAAGCTGATTCAAGCATGACTTACTCGAAAACTTGAAGAGGAATAAATAGATCAACGAAAATATCTGAAATGCCGTAAGGCTGGATAGGTGGTATTGCGTGAAATGGAATACCGTCGAAGAGAGAGGTGTTATGAAGTTTGCTTTGCGTTTGCCCTACGAATAAAGAAAAAACAGCCCATTCCTTTATCACGCTGTAAAATGAGACTAAAGATGGACAGCAACTAGCAACCTTCTGCGCAACAGTTGAGAAAGATCAGCGAAGCAATCGCCGGTAAGAAATCAACACTAGGAAAAATTTATGGGGGTTATCTTGTGGGCGGCAGATCGAATCGTTACTATACTATAACGACATGCTATAGTGCTATCACAACATTCACAAACATTTTCAGGGAATAAGCAAAATACGGCTAAAAGTAGAACGTTTGCAACCGAAGTTGATTAAGTGGGAAAGGACAATTATTTTGCAGAACAACACGAGAATACATTCTGCCAAAGAAACATAGTAAAATTGGGGTGGGATCGAAATATGAAACACTGTATCATCCAGCAGATTCATCAGACCTCCTACTTTTTGGAATCCAGCATTCTTGGACCTAGCTAGGAAAAAATGTCGCTTCTATTGCTTTTACATTCGATTAATAGAGTTTTTATTAGGTTAGAAATTTATTTGTGAATTTGAACGCTATAAAAATGAAAAAACTCTCGGAGTTGATAAATTCCTGAGGGATGCGCCATGCATTCCACTTCATCAAGCATCGTTTGGAGGTGATTAAATGCATATCTGGCCTTTACAATGACTCGCGGTGGCCTACCGATGTATCGAGCTAGTGTTCCTATCCTCGCAAACAAGTCTGGCACCAATCTGGCGATCCCGGAGGGATCAAAAGCTTGGTGGGCCATGGGCGCGGTGATCGATTCCACGTGTGTGTTGCAGGGTGCCTCCGACCACTGCGCCACTCGCGCCCATGAACGATATAATGCAGGATAAACTCTTAATCACCTTTTTCTTCTATTGAATGACTGACCAAACATAGGTCACAGTTCATGGGATGAAGTTTGGACTTCTAACAGCGTCCTCGAACGGTTGGTTGACAGTTAGATTCCTTGCCACCCAGGAATAATCTGAGACGCAGAGAAGCGAACCAGCACACCGATACGCAAAGGCGGATAATTCCTTTCGTGACAGGGATCGCATTATTTCGGTTTTCTCAGGATTCGAGGAAAAATCACCTCGACCATCATTCTGAAATGGAGATTTTTATACATTCCAAGACAGATGACGGGGGACAACCAATATAGTAGTGCCAGAATTTGCAAGCGAATCTGGTCGGTGCAGCGGATGATAGGTGCAATACAAGCAAATGGACGGAAGAAGTGCTGGTCTAGCACGATATATCATGGTAGGGCTTCCAAGTATCCAGTTAAGTAATTTGTGGATTCCACAGCTACGTGGCACCCTGCAACAAACATAGGATCGATCCCCGCGCTCCTGGCCCACCAATAGCCTTCCTTCCCTCCCTTTAGGGTCGGCAAATTGGTAACAGACCTGTCTGGAAGGATAGCAGCTCTGGCTCGTTACATCGGTAGGCCACCGTGAGTCATTGTAAGGGCTAAATATGCATTCAATCACCTCTAACGATACTTAATGAAGTCGAATGCATGGCGCATCCCTCAGGGTTTGATCAACGCCGAGAGCTTCATTTTTTTTTTACAGCTACGAGATGTGAAACGCAACCTTAGTCAATATCGCTTTCATTGATTCTGGAGATAAGTAGTAATGCTTGAGATAGTAATGAGCCATATAGATTTTTGATAGAAGAATGGAGAAAATGCAGATAATAACGTCCACATCAATAAAAATTCCAGGATTGCTATATTTAATGTATTAAAAAAAATTTCAGAAACAGCGGATGTTGATGAATTCAATTGGCACCACCCTTGTGTAGCTTTCCATCAGTGCAAATACAGTAGTCCACAAATATATTGCATTATATAAACGACATTGGTATTTCGCCTCACTACTTAAAGTGTGGCACGTGTAGCGCAGAGATTAGAGGTGCACTGCAACGCACACAAGGTCGGTCATCGGTTCGACGAGAGTCTCTTCTCTCAACAAGGCGACAATAGGTGGTGTAATGTTAATAATCAATAGGTTTTCCATTAGTTACCAATCGTTTTTGTTTTTGGGAAGATTAATTTGTAAGCTGACTAAGAGGCCTATGTAGCGTATTGGTTAGAGGCACCATACAATAAACACAAGATCGGTCGTTGCTTTGATCCTAAAACCTGGTTCACCAATCTTACATTCTTCCGCGATAAGCGAATTGGTACCACATTTGTCTACAAGTACACAAACACTGGTTTGATAAATTAATGGACTACCGCAAGTCACTACATAGGCCGGTCATGTCTTACGGAGTAGGGTCCATGGCGAGACCCTCCACGATTGATCGATTACAAGCTCTTCATACTTTATCCCTCATGGCAATTTGGACAAATGTTTGAAACGTAGAGAAAACTAAAATCCAATGAATATAAAATAATAATCTTTTTTTTGTTGAGAACTTACGAACGTGAGCAAAGTGAAATTCGTAATGATCTTTCTTTACGTTTTTCAAAACAAATTGGTTTTGCTAGATGACAGCGTGCAGGAAAAAGGACTGCCAATGTTTTTAATCCTCGCAGCTGTTCGTGCTAGCTGCAAAAGCAAATGACTCAACTTCATCTTTGAAACTAAACGCGAGATATTTTTCTTCGCCGTCATCCTTATGTTGCATTTCGGTTAGAGCAAATCTAAAGCTCGGAATGTATGACTCGGAAAATAGTTATGGTGAGGTGAATGTGGCTCACCACGTACATTCGTCGTGTTGGGGAAACTCTCATGTGAAAAACACACCTTACATGAGCGATCTCCCTCATATGAGGTATATCAGCCGAGTAGTGACGAGGACTACGCTACGCTTTTCCAGATATTAACGTATAGTCTTTAAATACGAAGCAGCAATAGACCATGTTTGCGTGTACTTACCCAGAGACAACACAGGTGAATTAAGCTGATGAGCACAACTTGCCACTATCTCATCTCACTGACCTTTGTCTTTCGCTCTCCTGCGTTTGTAGCTACGTATAGTTGTTAGTGTTCACGCGAATTACACTCTGTACACGAATGCCGTCAAAGCTATGATACTATCGTTACTACAAGCCGCTGAACACTTTACCATCTCATCGTCGAGGCGACGTATTCCTTCCTTGGAACCATCAGCGCATAGTTCCAGCAAGATTATCTAGGCTAGAAAACAGTTCGACATTTTCATCGAAGCAGCAAAATTATTGGAAAAGCGAAACGAAACTTCACGAACTTTTGCTTACAATGGTAGTAATTCTTGAAGAAATTCCATCGTGCTCTCAGAATGGGAAACTGGGTTCAGATTCACGTCGGAAGCTGGTTGTATGAGGCGAAAATAAAAGTGAAGCACTAACAGAAATGAAATTCTGAAGTCGCTTTCTTGCTTTTCCTCAATGTGAGTGGTAGTAAATTTGAACCGGTCAACGTGTCAAAAAGAAAATAAATATTGGAAAGAAGATTACATTTAGCACTACTAGAATTGTCCTGTCTAGTCCAGCGATTCACATAGATTATTTTGGTCCCAGGGTTTCCAGAGCATAAAAATATGATTTTTCTAAGAAGGGCGTCAGTCCCTGTTTTCTAAATAGTCATGCTATGGTATCCTCTTCTCACCATTGTGAATACAAGGATGTTGAGATGCGAGCAAAACTGGAAACCTCAGCTGGGCTCCGAACACGCGATTAGTGATTCAAGGTCGATTTCTGTTTTTCGGACCGTTCTCGTTGGAGTGGAATTGCCAATAGCACCGCAAAAGTAAAAAAAATGTGGCTTAGGGAGAGGAAAACAACGGCTTCAACTGGTCTGGTAGATACGACGTAAGACTCCGGAAAGGATAATAGCAGGTTCGAAGCTCAACTGCGGTTACGAGTTTTGATCTCGGCGTCTCTGCACTTGCATATCATTTCATATGATATCCTGCATAAAAAAGAATATGCAATAAGTAGAAACTGCGAACACAGTTACAATTAAAAGTCACCCATTTGGAAACTTTCCACTCCGAAATATTCACTCTTCAGTACGCGTCGGCAGCAGAATATCACATATGTTTTTAATATATATGTGATTGCTTATAGTTCATTTACTTGAGGCTTTTGGCAAATCCTTTCAAGAACGTTGGTAAATACCACTACTTCAGCAGAAATCTAAACTCGCGGAGTAAAATTTTCCATATTTCCATTGTTAACGCGGAACGGAGACATAATTAAAGCTTTTCGAACTTTTCCGACAGATTGAATGACTTTTGAAGCATATTAGAGTAAACAAAATTAGTGTACGGAACCTTCGTTTCTTCTGGACGAAAATCCAACTTTGAGCATATCACCAATAAGTTCAATATTTTTTGAAATGCGTTGTAGTAATCTATTTGCTGCGAATCAACCATTTACCGCATCATCAGCATTGCTCCTGAATTTAACACTGAGATAAACATCGCAGTTTTCATTAGCGAGCAAGGTCTCGTAAAGTGAAGAAAGCTTCCAAATTACAGTTTAAAACTCAGAAAACGATAGTCCAGCGATCATAGACATTTCGCTTAAAACTGGTTCTGAAAAGGTCTATAACGAGGTTGCAAATCTCCTTGCATATCAGTGATTAACCGCGGTGACGGTGTCGCTACGGTGGAACACGGCTTTCTCAAAACAGCTTCATTAGATAAGCGAGTAGTGAACAAAAATAACGCAAGGTAAACCATAAATTAATAGTTCATTAACGTCAAGAAAAACATACACGACCATTATAGCGCTTGAACGATGTTTTCTAAAATTTGACCGGCCTCCGCAAGTTCTAAGGCGGAATGTTTAGGTCAGGTCTTCGGAACGTATCTCACTTGTGGGATCTTGAGAACACAGAACAACAGCGAAGCACAGGTGGGCTCATCATAAAATTAGAAGAACAAATGACAGATGGGCGAAAAGAACTGTAAAGTGGGCACTAAGTTGATACAAGCTTCTTCTGAAAAGACCACTTGAAGGACGGACGGACGTATTCGCACGTCAAACATCTGCATTAGCAGATTATACGATTTCAGGATCATGGAGTCTACCTTACCTAGTAGACGTCACCATGTTTGAAGCATGCCACCATCATGGACGATGATTTCCCAAGAATGAAATGAGCTCAAATTGTGCCGAGGTTGGCGTTGTTTGTGGAGCCACTCTAGTATTTAAGTGTGTATAATTGAATTGGAAGATAAATAGTGTTGCTAGCAAATTTCAAAGGTTAGAATTTGAAATGTAAGGTTGGTTGCCATTTTTGAAAAATCAATTTATGCAAATTGAAACTAGGAAACAGCACACATGGCTCGAAATATAAGACGGGTTTGGAATCAAGATAGTTCCAACGAGCTCAAATTGCAACTCTGGTGCGGAAATTTCTTGCCGTGGCGAATTAGATCATGTAGATAGAGGATGTTGTTGAAGTTCTTTTGCTATTGCCGACGATATATTTGAAAAGTGTGGTGGAATTGATAACAAGAAGAAATTTTTGAAAGTTTGAAAGAAAAGTTCGATGTAAGGTCTATATTATCTTCTGAGAAAGCTTTTAATGTTGCAAAAACTCGAAAAATGGGTGCCACCGGAAGAACTTGGCGACGGTAAGGGAAGCCGTCTTAGTGAGGCATCATCGACGTTTCTCCTACGTAACGACGCCTACACATTTTTTGACCGTGGTGTGATGAGCGATAAGGAGTGAATCTTCTGTGATAACCAGCACCAATTCGCTTGGTAGTTGGACGGTGAGGAAGCTTAACAGCAGTTCTGAATCCCGAAGTTGTAACAAAAGACGGCCATGCTGACTTTTCAGCAGCTTTCTGCTGTTTAATTCATGACATCATTCCATATCGTGATAAAATTGTTACTGCGAAAAGATACGTCCAGCAAATCAAGCAAGTGAACCAGAAATTTCGACGGCGGCGCTCCGCATTGGTCAACAGAAAGAGACCAATCTTGCACGTTAACATGGAGTAATTCGCCGTAAAACAGACGATGCAAGAATTTAACGACCTGGACTACAAAACTTCCCCTCAACGAGCCCATTCACCGGACCTTCCTCCTACCGACTACATTACAACTCGTTCAAGCAACTCGATAAGATCTTATGCGAAAAATTATTCAGAAACCAAGCCGAGGTCGAAATTGCTCCCAGTGAGGTTCATTGTCTCCAGAAGCCCAGTATTTCAAGCAATCGATGTAAGGAAACTTGCTTCTCGTTGGCAGAAATGAGCAAATACGAATGGTTCCTGTTTTTTGAAATATAGTTCTTCCGGGCTAAGATATGCTAGTTAACAATTGTAGGTTGAAGTGCGACATTTTTTCCGAAGACCAAGTAAAGTGAAGGCACAACAATAAATTTTTTCAAATATTACTGCGGTGATATCACTGAGAAAAATTCGATAAGTTTACGATCTCGAGGTAGATACGATGATAAGCAGCAATAATAAGAACAGTAGTAACGACAACAAGGCATGAAAAAAAAGATTTTCAATTCTGGTTTTTTCGAAATATTTGCTTTTTCAACACTCATATAAAGGCTGAGGGTATCTCGTCACTCTCGATCAAGCACACACGTCTGTTCTCATGAGATCTCCAGAACAAACAAAGATGGCAGCTGTACGTCCATTAATCGTCTTGTGATTCGAGATAGCATTCATTCTTTTAAGTATCAGATTCACAAAGCTTGTTCACTACAAAATTTCTGGTGAGATCTCTAGAACAAACAGGGAAGCTGTAGGTCTGTTGATCGCCGTCTGATTATTAAACCCATTCATTCTTCAAGGTATTAGAATCACAAGCTGAATTCTACTTGCCTATAAGAATATAAAGTTCTTTGTAATATAATATAAAGCTTTGTAAGCTCATCAAAGAAAGAATACATATTGATTAGTGATACCGAGGTTCAAGGAAAGTCGGTTTCGAAATATTACTACGCTCTGTAGAAAATATTTGTAGCAAACATCATATGAATATGTCGTTTTCTTGTTCAGCAATCGCGAGGTTTTTAAACAGCATACATTTACTTCCGTAAAAACACAATACAATACAACGCTAGCTGACGTTTCGGCAGTATCGCCTTCTTCAGAGCCGCTTTTTCGTGACTTCCAATGAGGAACTTTAGAACAGCTGTTTATAGTCGCATGTGGTTGACGACTGACGGTAGTCGTCAGACTCAGACAAGAAAACGACACATTCATATTCCAATGCCGAGGTTAAGAGAAAGTCGATCCTGGGAACTATTGCAAACGTCATAGATTCATGTCATTTTAAAGCTCACTTTTTCTTCTAACAATTAATGAGCCATGATTTGAGGCTGGGTGAAATGGGGTTTTCGTGAAAGTGACATCATCTTGCTCAATGAGTTCAAAGTTGGACAACGGGAGCAATTCGACAAGTTCTTATGAACTGATCTTTTTGAGCTGATGCGAGGCTAGTATAGTTGTCGCTGTCGTTGTTGGGCGATGGCTTATGCCTCATGCCTCTGTGATTTTGCCTTTCTCAGAGCTGTACTGTTATTGGGAGCCCCACTCGCAACAGCACGGCTCTGAGGAAGGCGAACTCGCCGAAACGCTCTCCATCGACCAACAACAACAACAACAACAGCAACGACAACGAAACAACAGCGGCAACCATGCCAGCCTCGCATCAGCTAAAAAAAACCAGTTCATAAAAGAATATAAATAGATATATTATTTATGCTGAGATTTATAGAAAGTCGGTCTTCTAAATTTCGCAAGTGTTCATGATGAGAAACCATGACCAAGGGTGGCAAATGGAAGAGAAACACACGAATGGAATATGTGCTGGGAATAGCAGTTATCGTGAAGGAGGCCATCAAAATTTCCAAGCAAGTATTTCTGTCTTTTCACTTTGGACCAAATTTATTGGAAGCCAAGTCATATATAATTAATATATCCTAATATTTATTGCCACGGATCTCCCTTATATGAGGGATCTCGAGCCGGTTAGTCGCGAGGCTACGTGGCGCGTCCCCAGGTGGTGGAGAGGGGGTTAATCGAGGACCAAAAGCGACCTTTGCTTTCTGAGACACATTTGGTTGCAGGGGATGGACTCCCTGTGTCTGCTGCGCTGATTTGGCACATAGTTTCTGTATTTACGAGGAGCACTCAAGGACACGTGTGTGGGTGCGTTCTTGTTTATGCGGATTGTATTCTACGAGTCAATTCGGCCAAAAGCCCGCAACCAAGTGAGAGGGACGTATGTGGGAGGCGGCTAGGAGTCGCCCCCAACAAATAAGCTCTATGCCCACTTTGGGAGAGAATGGCTAGCTTCCCGTGAGTAGACCCAGCCCCACGTTAAGAGCTCAGAAAGCTATACGTGGGTATAAAAATGCTAAACACAGTAAAAGAAACGGTTCCCATGCCCCTGACCCCGAAGGTGCCTCCAATTTCGCAGCGTAGGGCAGTACGATTGCGGAGAGGCTGCTAAAATCTCAGGACGAATGGAAGCTGCCAGGATCGAGAAAAACTAAGGTGAGGATCTGTACCTACAATGCAAGTACACTTGTATCCGAATCCTCGATAGAAAACTTGACTATGCAAGCGTGAAAAATAAAGTACGGCGACATCGGCCTGGCCAAGACGAGACGACGCCACCCATTCAACGCTATCTATGACACATTAGAAGAACTGTTCCTCGAAATATGCGATAGTAGAGGAGTCGGCGGCGTCGGCGTTCTGGTCAACACAAGTTTGTCCATGAACATCGATCCATTCGAGCAACCTACAACCCGAATCGGACGTTTACGATTAAAAAGGCGTGGATCAATTCCGGCTATGACAATCTTCGTCGTTTACACGCTGACATCAAAGTATGACGAAGAAGAAGTCAGAGCGTTCTATATGGAATTGGAGAAGGTTTACAGAGAGGACCACACACTCTTTGAGGTCATCATTGGAGATTTCAACGCCAGGATTGGACCAAGAACAACGTCACATTGGGACCCACGAATTAGAGTGGAACGAACAGAGTGAGCGGCTGTCTGAGTTTATCGTAGCGACCAAGACAATCCATGGTAACTCGCAATTCCAGGAGCACCACCACTAGGGCTGGACGTGGGAGTCTCCCAATGGAGAGTACCATAACGAAATAGACCATATCACAGTAAATAGATAGTTTTGCCTAACCGATGTCGCTGTTGTCACAAAATTCTACACGGGATCAGACCATCGTCTACTTCGTGCAAGATTCCATTTCTCGCGGAAAGGAGAAAAAGCCGCTAAATTCCAAAACCGAGGTCTCAGAACCACCGTAAACTGAGATTTATTCAAATCATTAGTCGGCTGTTAGGAAGATGCCGTTATCAATAACATCCCCGAAGAATACGATCGGCTCATTCAACATCTTCATGCCAGCGCTATGAAAGCTGAGAGTTCGAAAGTCACCAAGAGACGTCGGCAGAAACACTCGAGCTGATATATCAGCGTGGAATCGTACGAGTTACAGGCAACAGCAAACTAACGACCAAACTTACAAAACAATACAGAGAGGCGATAAAAGAAGATCTTAGAGAGAGAAGAGCAGCAGTAATGGCCGAAGCTGTAGAGGCTGGGAAAATCATTCGCAAAGCCCACCGAAGCTTCACCAATTACAAGACCAAATTGATTGCTCTCCGGCGCCCAGACGGAGCAGTTACAGCGTCCAGAAAAGCAATGGAGAAAATGGTTCACGAACACTACTCGGATCTCATCGATAGCCATGCCCACCTTTCGTCATATGAAACAAAGGAGGATGGATATGTTGTACTACCGGTTCTCCCTACAGTAATCCGACATGCCATTTCGTCGGTGAAAAATCGAACAGCTCCAGGTCCGGACAGGATAGGACCAAAACACCTGAAGAACCTTCCGCCAGTTCTCGTAGACACACTGGCTCGGCTCTTAACACGCTACCTGTCTGAATGCAAGCTCCCTACTCAGTGGAAGACCAGCAAGACTGTGTTGTTGTTCAAGAAGGGTGACCTGCACCATAACGGCAACTATCGTCCAGTCTACTTACTGTCTGTCGTCTACAAACTTTTCACTCGAGTTATCCTAAACAGGATTGACAGAACACTATACAAAGAATGGCCATGTGAGCAAGCAGGGTTTCGAAGAGGATTTAGTACGATGGACCACATCCAACCGGTAACACGGCCCATTGAAGTATCGCGAGAGTACAAAAGACCGCTCTGTCTCACTTTCATCGATTTACAGAAGGCCTTTGATTCAGTTGAGATAGAAGCAGTCTTGGAAGCCTTTGATAGTCAAAGAGTCCCTGCTCAGTACATAGAGATTCTTCGTGAGCTGTACAAAAATTTCATAACCAAGATATCACCATTATACAACAATACTGACATCGACGTCAAAGCAGGTGTTAGGCAAGGCAACGCCATCTCGCCAAAATTATTTGCTGCCACCCTCCATAACGACATGCGAACATTTAAATGGGATAATATGGCAGTGAAAATCGATGTTCAGCAGTTTCATCATCTTCGCCTTTCTGATGACATCGTCCATATAACACCAAACATCAGCTAAGCAGAACATATGCTTGACGACTTTGATAAAGCCTGTGGAAAGATTGGCCTTCGACCAAATCTCACAAAAACGATGCTCATGAAGAACGGTTTCGCATGCTCCATTCACGCTCAGCGAACGAATATCTCCGAGTGATCCACTTATGTCTATTTTGGTCGGGAAATGAACATGATGAACGACATAGCACCAGAGCTGAGCATAAGGAAACGAGCGGGTTGGAGAGATTTCAAGAGCATCGAAGATATGGTGAAGAGAACAAGGAGCACCGGACTTCGTGTCCACCTTTTCGACTCAATGGTACTTTCTGTCCTAACATATGCTTTAGAAACGTGGTCGCTGAGAAAGCCGGATGAGAGATCACTCAGTGTTATCGAACGTAGAGCCCTCTGTGTCCGCATGAAAGAACACCTAGCCGGCAAAAATAGACCAAATACCCCGCTAGGCACGCATAGGACCCATAACGGGGACGACTTCGAAATATGTGTCACGATCCTCGCACGCGAATCAAGAACACAGGCGCGAAAAACTCTCGAGGCACTCTGGATTAACTCCAGAAATCCGAAAATGAACCGCAGGGAAGAATGCCTCATTATCACGCGTGATATAGGGCAGTATATAAAACTGCTTTTCTGATGTGGGGGGCACATTATACTTCCATGTGATTTCTGTGCGGTTGGTCTCTACGTGACATACTTAGTGGAAACCTCATAGGAAGCGGTGAGTTTGCAAAGCTGTGTTCAATGTGATTGAAATCTTGGTTTAGAGTTTCTTTGTTTGGTTATGGAGGCGTCTGGCCGAGTGGATTGCTATCAACTTGACTTTTCCAGACTCTGAGGAAGGTGAAATCCGCCGAAAGGTCAGCTTAATCGTGAACAAAGAATAATAACACCTCGCGTTTGCTCAACAAAAATACGAAGAGAATTACTTGATCAATGCCGAGGTTAATAGAAAGTCGGTCGTGGCAGTTGATGCTTGGAGTATCCGGTTCCACACAAGGGATGGGATCCGAAGCTCCGATCTGCGTCAACGATCAAAAATCAAAGATGCCGTTCTGTATGCCAAACAGTCGGAGATAAGGTAGGCCGGACACGTAATGCGAATGAATGACAACCGATGGACAGGAGCCGTTGGTGACTGGATTTCTCGGGATGTCTAACGCACTGCAGGAAGACCACCGATCCGATGGTCAGAGTTCTTCACAAATTGCCTTGAAGAAAGATGTGATGCTCGACGAGTCTCTAGAGCTAGCAGAACCCACTGGGCTACTCTTGCACGCAACAGGGAAAAATGGAAGATTTACTGGCGCATGCTCGAGTCACTCGACGGTCAACGGGACTACAGGTGACAGGTGACAGGTGAATATTTATTGAAGGCAAAAGTTTTGTTCTAATAGATTGAGCAATCTTTATCATGTGAACATCACTGTCTTAATTCTAGACACTTCGACCATCGCGTATGTCTTTATGAATGGTGGATATTTGCTATTTTGCTGTAGTTCTCGTGTTGGAAACGTTTCCTATGCTTCCAGAGTGACGCTATCTGTACGCTCTACTATCGTCGCCATGTACAACCTGGTTCTGAAGTGGATCTGAAGTAGGTTCGCCACTCTGTGATCAAGTTTTTTTTCGCAATAACAGTCATTTTAAGCAAGAGTTCACGAAGTTTTTTTTCCAGTAACTGTACTTCTTCGATGAAATTTGTTTGCTTTGTTTTCAACTTCGGTAAATTTGGTCAGATTAACCAAGCATCATTGTTTCCAAAGACGGAACACACCGCCTCGTCGTCCAAAGACGGAACACACCGCCATCACCATTTTTTGAACACTTTCTGCGTACTTTTGAAATATTTTTGAAACATGTTCAACAGAAGGCAATGATTTTCAGAGAAAGTACATCATTTTAACAGAATACAACCGTTGTACGTAAAAATTAAAGTATTTGATTTATTGTTAAACGTAAAAGCTACACAGATGTGGCTACATCCCTCTTGTTGGGTACAGTAAATGCTGAATCTACGGCTTCCTCATGCAGTACTCATAAGTTGAAAGATTATAGGACAAGAAGAATTAATATAAACTAAGAGAAATTCTGAATTTCTATGGGGTTAGACGACGGTTTCCGTAGAGCTATGCAGTTTTTGCGCTTAGCAGGAAATTAACTAATTACCTTTGAAAGATTCTAATGATAAGAAATACTTGCCAGGCTACAGCTTCACCTTTTCAGTGTAAAAAAAGCGAAAGAAAAACATTTAAAAAATAGGAAAATGAAGTCATCTCAAAGCCGTTGAAGGTTACCCAGAATTTCAAAGGATAGTTTTAAAGTTTACACATGAAAATTTTTAACTGCACATAAAGAACCACTCTAGCGAATGTAACAGTGTTTTGTTGGAATTCGTAGCCGTTCATAGTTCAAATTAAGAGCAAAAAAAAATAATGGTCTAGATGTTGATCAATCCCTGGGGAATGCGCCGTGCATTCAACTTCATTATGCATCGTTTGGAAGTAATTGCATACATATCTGGCCTTTACAATGACTCGCGCTGGCCCAACGATGCATCGAGCCAGTGCTGGTGCCCTCTCAAACAAGTCTGGTACCAATTTGTAGACCCCGGAGGAATGGATGACTTGGCGGGACATGGGCACAAGGATCGATTGCACGTATGTGTTGTCCAAAATTTGTGTAAACGTCTCAACTTTGGTGTTTTTGAAATTTCAATACAACTTTATATTATGACATCTGACAGAAAACCCGACGATTACGTTAGCAACATCTTAACGCTGAGAAAATAAAGCATGTACAAAAAGCAAAAGGCACAAAAGCAGAACGGCGATGATTTTGAAGTGAATGTGCGGATCCTAGCGCAGGAATCAAAAACATCAACGCGCAAAACTCTTGAGGCGTTTTGGATAAATTTCAAAAATCCAAAGATGAACCGGAAGGACGAATGCCTCACTCACGCGTGACCTGGCGCCCTATTTCAAAATGATATTTTGACCCCTGGGAGTGCCTTGCTCGCGAGTCCACGTGAACTACGTGTGGGCCAGTCTCGCACGTAACATCACGGTTAGTGGCCTTTCTGTTCAATATGGCGTCTATTTGAAAGTTTGATCTTCATTAATACTTTAAC
>UYYA01005011.1:0-46613 GCA_900624975.1 Angiostrongylus costaricensis
CATATATATATATATATATATATATATATATACAAATATACATGCTTATAGTTACTTGATACTTGAACGGCCCGTCTTCACTAGTCGTGCGGGCCCCAGTATAATCACCATTTTTCGGAGATTTGCTGGTTAAGCCTTTGTGGTTCCCTGAAATCCCGAGGACAACCTGGCCATAGTCTGCCCCAGGTCGTCACCACGACAGGCAGTCGCAGCCTTTGCGGATCAAAGGGGAATTTGCCACCATACGACCTTGATAACACGACAGTGGTGCATCCTGGTTCTGGTTTACTCTTAACTTGGCTTCCTGATGGAAACGCCGGACTCCTTCTCAGCACGGGGACCTTGCCAGGAAAATGAACCTCGCTGCTGCACATCGCAGCCCGAAACCTAGGAACACCTACCAGCCACGACGAGGCGGTAAACCGTTGGGAGGGTACATGTATATGTTTATATATATATACGGATATCCAAGGAGTTCCCTCATATGAGGGATATCGAGCCAGTTAATCGCAGGCTACGTGGCGAATTCCCTATGTTGCCCTCAGGCGCAGGTGGATCCAGGGAGCGGACTCCCTATTTTTGCTGCGCCGATTTAGCACATACTTTCTGTATTTACGAGTCGTATTCATGCACGCGTGTGTGGGTGAGTTCAAGTTTATGCGGATTGTATTCTACGTGTGAACTCGGCCAAAAGCCTGCAATCAAGTGGTAGGGAAGTATATGGGAGGCGGATAGGAGTCGCCTCCAGCAAAAAGCTCCATATTCACTCTGAGAGAACCTGGCAATCTACCCGTGAGTATACCCAGCCCCACGTTCAAAGCCCAGAAAGCTATACGTAGGTATCAAAAAATGCTACACACAGTAGAAAGAACGGGCCTCATTCCCCTGACCCCGAAGGAGCCACCGATTCGGCAGACTTGGGTAGGACGAGTATGGAGAGGCTGCTGAAATTTCAGGGCCATTCTAAGCTTCCACAACGAACTAAATTCGCGATCTGTACCTACAATGCATGCACCCTTTCATCCGAATCCTCGATAGAACACTTGATCATGAAAGCGAAAACGATGAGAGACGACGTATATATATAATGGATATCCAAGGAGTGGACGCCGTCTATGACACCGGAGAAGAACTGTTCATCGGAACATGCAACTGTAGGGAAGTCGGCAGCACCGGCGTTCTCGTCAACACGAGTTTGTCCATGAACATCGATTCATTCGAACAACCTAAAAACCGAATCGGACATTAACGATTAAAAGATGTGGATCAATACCGGCTTTAACAATCTTCGTCGTTTACGCGCCGACACCAAACTATGACGACGAAGAAGCCGAAGCATTCTATATGGACTTGGAGGTGTTCTACAGAGAAGATCGTACATTCTGCAAGGTCATCATTAGAGATTTCAACGCCAAGATTGGACCAAGAAGAATGTTTGAAGAACGTCACATTGGGACCCATGAATTAGAATGGAACGAAAAGGGTGAGCAGCTATCTGAGTTTATCATGGCGACCAAGACCTTCCATTGCAACTTGCAATTCTAGAAGCCCTGTCCTCAACGCTGGACGTGGGAGTCTCTCCGTGGAGAGTACCATAACGAAATAGACCACATCATAGTAAATAGAAGGTTTTGCCTAACCGATGTCGCTGTTGTCCCAAAATTCTACACGGGATCAAACCACCGCTTCCTCTTGCAAGATTCTATTTCTCGCGGTAAGAAGAATAGGCCGCTAGATTCAAAAACCGAAGTCCCAGAACCACCGTAAAGTCGGATTTATTCAAATCATTAGTCGGTTGTCGGGAAGATGCCGTTGTCGATAACATCGACGAAGAATACGATCGGCTCATTCAACATCTTCAGGCTAGCGCTATGAAAGCTCAGAGTTCGAAAGCCACCAAGAGACGTCTGTCTCCAGAAACACTCGAGCTGATACGCCAGCGTGGAATCGCCCCAGCTGCAGACAACCGCGAACTAACGTCCGAACTTGCAAAACAATGCAGAGAGGTGATAAAAGAAGATCTCAGAGAGAGAAGACCAGCAGTAATGGACGAAGCTATAGAGGCTGGGAAAAGCATTCGCAAAGCCCACCGAAGCTTCGCCAATGACGAGACCAAAATGATTGCACTGCGACGCCCAGACGGAACAGTTACATCGTCCAGAAAGGTAATGGAGAAAATCATTCACTAATACTACTCAGATCTAGTCGATACCCATGTCTACCTTCCGTGTAATGAAATAGAGGAGGATGGATATGTTGTACCACCGGTTCTCCCTTCCAACATCCGACAAACCATTTCGTCGATGAAGAATCGAACAGCACCAAGTCCAGACAGGATAAGATCTGAACACATGAAGAACCTTCCGCCAGTCCTCGCAAACATACGAGCTTGGCCATCCACACGTTACCTCTCTGAATGCAATGCCTCTACTCTATAGAAGACGAGCAAGACCGTGCTCATGTTCAAGAAGGGTGACCTTCACGAAATCGGCGACTATCGCCGGATTTGCTTGCTGTCTGTCGTGTACAAACTTTTCACTCGAGCCACCCTAAACAGGGTTAACAGGACACTGGACGACGGGCACCCACGTGAGCAAGCAGGGTTTCGAAAAGGATTTAGTACGATGGACCACATCCACACGATAACAAGGCTCATCGAAGTGTCGCGAGAGTACAAAAGACCGGTCTGTCTCACGCAAGTAAGGGATCCGAATCTCCGACCTGCGTCGACGATCAAAAATTAAAAATGCCGTTCTACACGCCAAACAGTCGATGATAAGGTGACCCGGACACGTAATGCATTTGAATGACGACCGATGGACAAGAGCCGTTAGTGACTGGATTCCTCGGGATGTTAAACGCGCTGCAGTAAGACCATCGACACCATGGTCAGAGTTCTTCACGAAAAGCCTTAGGGGTTTCAGCTTCAGCTTGAAGCTTGAAGCTTCAGCCCCGTAGGAGACTCGAACTCTTGACCGTTAGATTAAAAGTCTAACCCTCTACCAAGTGAGCTAACGAGGACCAAATACTTTTTCGACCACGGCGCCTACGCAAAGCCAGTCTTCAGCACAAAGCAAAACTGTGCATTAATTTCAAATTCTGTTAGGAATTCTTGTACTATCAGACACGTATTTTAGCATCATAGTCTAGATCAAAACCTCGAAACACTTCCTGTTCTCTTCTATTGATACAGAATAACTCGATCCCAGCGTCATCTTGGTTGTATGTAAATTGTTTGAAAGAGGAAAGATGTTTCTCAAGAAGAACCAGTTTAACGTAAATGTTAAACTTAAGTGCTATACTACTAGCAACTGTCGATAAGTCGATAAGCACTTTTAATTGGGACACAATATGATCAATTCCCCACGAAATGACTCACCACGACATTTCCAGGGGCCGCTTCGGAGTGGTCGATGGTATTTCGTGTGTCTGCACTCGTCGCAGCTCTTCCTGTGTTCATCTTCACATGGTGGGGTTCGGCCGATAGACAGGTTAGTTTTGTTAGAGCTTCCTTTCGTTAGATGTTGTTAATGGGGTGCATCGAAAATCAATTATGCGTAGCATAACGTTCTCAGTTTCGAGAAAATCCTCGAAAGCATCCTATGAGGCTTTGGACCCACTGAATTGTTCAAACACTCAGTGATTTCACGTTCGCCTGTTGGAGAATTCAATCTCGTTAGGTTGAAATGCAAGAACCGAGACAAATTTGTATCTGACAATTCACCGAGGTGCCGATGCTCCTGGTATTGATTGTAATTGTTGCAGCTGTGGGCAGCACCATCATCAGTGCCATCCGTATACTCCTTCTCGATTGATAAGAAGCAGAACCGCGAAAACTGCAGCCAGGCAACTCGTTTTTCTATCCGTAAAAAAATTGAATACACAAAAATATCTTGATCCTTAACTTAGAATATGGTAAATATGAATATCTATAGAGCAAAGTAATTCTGCGCGGCAAAAAAAGAAGAGCTCGAAAGTTAAATAATACAGAAAAAGTCGCCGGACACGCTTGAGTCGTATATGATTCACGTCAGCACTAATGGATTAAGGACAGCCCTCAGATAACTACCGGTAACGAGCGACCTGATGTCCTCTTCATTCTTTAAACAACAATCAAGATTAACCTATTATACATTGCCTAGCTGCGTGCAAAACCACATCATTTTAATGGTCTAGCCATGACACAATTTTTCATCGTGCTCACTGTGACACCCACGTAGGTCGTACTGGTTACTCCAACGGTTATTAGTTAACTCCGCCCTCTCTATTGTGATTTACGCTCTTTGAATCGGTTTTCCTCTGTGGATTGTAAGAGCGTCTACTATTCACTTATTCTATCTATACTTTACGTTCTTTTATGCACCCTCCAGTGTTTCTGATGCACATACAACTCGTGTGTGGCTAGAAAAACTTGTCCACTATGCACTCATACTGTGGTCAGCATTTAATGAAGTTGTATATATGCAGGGACCATTACGATGTTTTCCTTATGGTTTTGTTATCCTCTCACCACATAATATCCAAAACTCACCGTGACGACTGAAAGTTAGGAAACAACAAATTGCTTGTCAAAAGTGATGACTTCATGTGACGCCAATTCTTCGAGGCAAAGGCATTTCAGTGCCTCTCCACTTGCCACACCCTCTTCCACAGCAATAGTCCACAAGTGCAAAATTTGAAATTGAGTTACCGAGACGCCCCCGCATGGACGACGCCCTTCACAGCATCTGCATTCGATGGGCTACCAACCGATAACAATAAGTGTGGGGAAAGAGTTCTATGTGTTAAAATAAACACCAGGGAGAAAATAAGACCTATGAGGTCATACCGGCCACTCCCACAGCTTCAATATAAGACCCATAGAAGTCACTCGTCGCGAATGTTAAAATGCCCTACCACCGAACACCTAACGATCATAACTGGTGTCTTACTGCACTTCCAACAGCACAACCTCACCACCCTTCAGGACTTCTGTCATGAATAACTCTCTCAAGCTTTCAGCTCTCACGCGAAACGTCAACATCTTCGTTGTCAACTCGCGATGAAGTTTCCGTACGCAAAAAACTTCCCATCAGCAGCAGATCTCGGTCAAGTAGCATCGCAAAGAATGCCAACGAGTCAAAGTCATAGTTGACACGCTTCCTCGTTGCGACTTACTTTCCTCACCTTTCCACTTATTTCATGTTATAGCACAATAATCTACATACGGGTAATGTTCACTGTGTAAGTTACATCAGTTTTATATATAAATCAAATCCAGTTTAGTGTATAATTTGTACACGTAAAACAACAACATAAACGCATAGTCCACATCAGGTCAGAGAGCTCAACGTATAAACTATTGAGTTGTAGCAATACTTAACAATAAAACGAACATCGGGTTAGAAAATCAATGAATCAGATTAGAATGAGACCATCAAAGACAATGCTATGCCACAAAATGAAATGGCAGATTTGAAGTTTTAAAACAACAGCAATAAGAGCTTTGGATTCACAACGACGTTACATTTATTACATATTACACTTCTTCCGGATATTTTAATTCACAATATAAGACACCAAATGATAAGCTCACACTTCTCTCCATTAAATTACATAACTGCACACGTTGTGCACCCCGCAGGATATTTGGTAACCGCTTTACCTAGGAAAAAAAAGTGGATGAGGCGAGATTTGGTGATATGGGATGGCAACCGACTGATAATCGAGTCATCGTGACGACATTGTTTGCTTATTACTATACATGTCGAGCATTTTCTTCTGCCTAAATGGAGCAAATAAGTACCAAAAGCAAATATTGGGCATGAGGTTTATCATGATCCAATGTTTAAAACCGTTGGTAGAATGAAATAAGTTAACAGAAGCTGCTTCCTTGACTTGATATTTTCCTTGACTTCCAAGTCCTAAGCGAAATGCAATATTAAAATGCTGATGTTATGAGTGACATTCACTTCGTTCGCTATGCTCATAACATATACTTTCTGAGCTGTGGCAACGGTTAAGTTAATGGCTCATTAAGTACCTCAATTCGCAAAACAAAATTCATATTTCACACTGCACAGAATGAACCCACACAAAGGTTCGAATGTTTGGGGTAATTCTAAGGTTTTCGTCGTCTCATCTTTCGGATAAAACACGATGTTAATACAATGGAGATGATGCGCAAACATGGCATAAAAACTATCGAAAAACTGGTGCCAGCCATGAAATGTTGCATACGAAGCATTTAATAACCTTGATAGCTAATGCTTACCACTTCATGGCGAGTTTAAAAGATGACAACGACGACATGTTATCACCATTTGTATTCAAATATCGAACATCGCGTAACGGATACCATCCCCTGCAGAAGAATCACGATATTACTACAAGGCAATTGAAAAGTTCTATTTAACACAATGACGACAATGCACGTTTTACAATTCTCTTTCCGCGAAATGGATTCTTCCGTTTTCTTTTTTTGACTTTACTGTTCCGTCCAGATTCTAAAAGCATCGTCCTCTTCTTTACTAATTATGAAAACAAATCTGATGAATAGATTTTGGCCCAGTAACTAACTTTATAGATAAAAAAATGCGGCTTATTTCATACAAAACATTCTCGTAGAAAATAAAACGAGTAAACATAAGCATAGTGGCGCACAGCACTGTAGTTGTGGTGCCAATCATCACCAACACGATGCTGGTTCGATCCCGCGCCAAGATCACCAAATCTCTCATCCCTCCGGGTTCGACAAATTGGTACCGGATTTATGCGCGAAAAAATCGCTCTGTACAGTCCAATTCGGAACGCTCCAACCCGGTTTTTTCAGGATTCCAGAGAGAATAGACTTGACCAGCATTCTACGACACTCGAGATGAAATGAAAAATCCTCAAGCAGCAGCCGAAGTCATATGTAAAAGTTGGAAGACCTTCGTGGATGACAGTTGCGAGGAAACGAATCGAAGAGTGGGAAGTGCTGAGATCTGCACAGTAGACGTGCAGACGGATAGTATAAAAATAAAGAAAAAATAAGCATTTATGGGAAATCCAGCATACCACTTGTTCTCGTTCTCAAAGAGATACACACAGATCTGAGAATCCTTCCTATGAGATGACATGCGGCATTCACTAACAAGTTCGCTCGGTAGACCACCGTCAACTCGAGCATCGACCGGATCTATCACCCTAAAGCATGTTGCTGTCTATGTGTGAGTTATAAGAACACATGAAGAACCTACCGCCCAGCAATTCCATCAACAACTACAAGGTCATTATGATGGTAACCGTCAAAATCACTCAGATCCTGCAACCACGTGATCAGTGCAGAACTCAACAATGTTCGACAGCGCTACTGCTAACTTCCAGCATGGGAACGCATAGAATATCAAAGCAATGTACAAACCTGTATGTCCATTTTAGCGTGATCGCCCAATCGGACTCTACGGTGGTTTGTTCGGCCGTCTTCCTCCTCGGCTGATGACTCAGATGATGCGATATCAGCAGGTAATGGACTTAAACATAGAGACTTGTTCTCATTGAATAACATCGCAATCTTAATATAGCAAGCGTGGTTATGATAATATCTGGGATATTCTCATTTATTATATGCTCAAGCTTCCTACCTCCATATTTTCGACAAAAACTCTGGTAAAAATAACCTTTTCACGGAATTGTCACGAAAGGCCATCAAGGGCGCGGTACCGTGTTGTCGTAGAGTCAATCTCCTCGCATTCGTCGATGAAGCAGAAAGGAATTTCGAGATCGGAGATTGCTGCGATGAGCTGTTAACTACAAATGACAATCACATCAGTCACAAAAATAGTGTCTTCAGTGAATATTCTGAAGGAAAGGGCTTTTGAAAGTGTATGAAAAAATTGGCTTCGTAATATGTTATAAGAGATGGTCAAAGAAGTGAAAATAATTTACCTTCACACTAGAATTTCTCCACTAAAACAGGGAAAAACACGTATAACACGTTAGCAAAAAAAAAAGCAACACCCCAACCCACTTGATGCTGCCTCTTTCTTTCGCCTCTTATGAATAGAGATACTCTCCGTAGGGCTAGTTTTCCGTTTCGACTTCTGCGTAACACCTATAAACCTTCTTAAATGCTGTAGTAATCGGCATGATGTGCAAATGAATTCAGCCATACCATTAATAGTAAATAATCCTCCAGCAGCGGTCTTAGGTGTTAGGAAAGAACCCAACCCCAGACCGCCCACTGCTTCCTTTTGCTTAGTAGTCGAATCTTTTGTCACGCGAATACGGTGGTTTCTAAGGAGAAATTCCGTTCAGAAACAAAACAAGTTCAAAGCAGTCGTTTAGGAACTTTAAGTCTGGGACCAAAATTTCCATTAATTAGTGGTACCTCTGAGTTTTCTCGACATCAGATTCCTGTTCACTTTCTTCTTTTACTACGTCTGTTTCTAGCACGTCATACAAACCTATACGCGATACTTCGTTTAGTAATGACTGCTCAGACCCACTTGACAGTAACTAAAAACAAAAACTGCGAATAAAGTTCGATGGTTTGCCACTTATGTTTCCAGTCTCACCTTTTCTAGGGATCGCTCTCTATCTTCTTCTTTATCTAAAAGTCCTAGGGCAATTCTCCGAAATTTTCGACCATAATGCAAAAAATAAGGATTTTCGTGGTTGAACTTCTCACAATTATCAGTCATTAGCAGGACATCTGTTCTCAATGACGCTATAGAATCTGAAAATATAGAAGTTGGAGAAAAAGTTTTCCCGACAAAAATAAATTCTGATTCAAAAGGTGAAAATAAGGACAACCTCACCATATTTACCCTTCTCCAATTTTTTTTTCATAGTAGAAATATCCATAGGATGTTTAATAAAATCTCGATATCCTTCCACTGTTACAGGTGAAGTAAACACCTACGAGATTAATGTAACAAAGATATGACAGACCACCAGAACGAGTACAAATACAAATCATACCTTTTCTTTATCCTTCTCTATAAAGTGATCGATGACTTCTTCCAGAACTACTGATGAAGGTTTGAGTACTACAGACAACAGCACTGCGGACACTTTTCGCTAGAAAAAGATAGACACATTTTGATGGCCGAAACGCATCTCTATGGCACGTGCAGAACAGCAGACATGGTAAAAACAAAAAACAACACAAACGACAACACAATAACATAATTTTGCACTCACATGACTCCTCTTATGGATCTCTCGCTTCTTAAGTTGTTCACAAAGTAACCTTGTAGTCTCGAGACTCACACGCCTCATTATAAACTGATCATAAATTTTCTGATCCTCTTGTGTTAGTTCAGAGGTGTGGAAGTTTGAAGTCCGAGACACTTTCTGACTAAGCTAAAGTGGCATCGTTAAGAACAAGTACCTTTCAGTGTGTGACTTAGGTGTCATTGAAGATCGAAATATATTCCATACCTGCAGTCTTCGTATAAGAGGAACACCACATCGGCTTTTCCTCTTAAGGTACCAGTACTGAGCTATGTCCTCGATGTCGAATCCAACCAAGTCCTTTATGGTCCCTATCGATTCCATAGAAAGTGTTGGCATACTAAATTATAAATAATACACTTGTTCCCAAAAAAGGCAATTGAAAGGAAACTAAAACCTTACTTCACAGTAGGGGTCTTGCAAGTCTTGGCTGTCATACTTCGTCGTGCACGACGAATCGCTTGATCCATTCTCTTCTTTCGAGCCACTGGGTCGGACTCATCATCGTCGGCATGCAGATGACAATATACAAAGCGCTAAAATACTGTATAAAGTCACCATTCTACTCTACAATTTCCGTAGCAAACTGATCACCTTTATACATCTATATTCAGATACAACAAAGTGCAAAGTATGAGACCATTTTCATAACAAAACAATGTGGAACCTGCTCCAAAGGCCGATCTTTCTTGCGCAAGAATAATATAAAGATTTAGCTTGACAAGAAATAGTACTAATCACTACGCTTTTACCAATCGCCTCTTTTAAACAGAACTAAAAAAGCTCAAAATAATATCTGGAGCTAAACACAAAAACTGCACAGAAGCTGCAACCAGATCTGGATTTATAATTGAGATCGATGCTGGTTAAAATACAGAGAACAAACTAGCCAATATTCGAAAAAGGTGACCTACTTGAACGTCCATCATTTCTGCATTATCAGGGTCGAAATTGTTCTCGATCTTCATCGTCATTCCTGACTGCTGCGCACATGTCACATGGAACGCTTTAAGACAACTACGAGTTGAACACTGGAGACACGCACCCATCTTTTTCCTAAATCGAGTTATACTGCTTAAGTTAAAATGAAACGATTTTCCACTGACGGTTGAAAGTTGAGTCTCGAACCAGAACACGTACTAGATACACAGCAACACATTTCGCTTACCGACATACTAAGCATTTCAACTTGCAGCGGCGTTCTAATGAAGCGTCAACACCTTCAATAGGCTCCAGAAAAACTAGATTACCGAAATGAACCTAAACAACTAACGTATCAAGAATTTTCAAAAACAGTAGTTCGAATTCAAAAAACCGACGTATGAACAAAAATGAAAAAAAGCATGGACCGAAGAAAAATGATACACGAAAATAAGCACCTCATTCAACCAAATGGCACATATGACGTGAGCCCATCTTCCATCACTCGTTTGCTTGAAGGCACCACTTGTATTCGGACACAAACAACACTCCACATGAGCAGACGGAGAAAGTTTGCACCGGCGACATAACCACTGTCCCTCTGGGATATAAGGCACGCCATAGCAATCCTACATAAAATAAATGAGGTAGTACTTCATGCGTATTTCCAAACACTAGAAGACAGTAGCACAACGTGGAGAACATGCCGACTACAGCTCTCAAACAAATAAAAAACATTTCAAAAAATCACTGAGTTATACAATAAGGCTTAAAAGAGTCCTGCTTAATAAACAAAGTCGACCTTGTCGAATAACTAAGCTGTTGTAGATGTGTAATGGTCGAAAAGACTGTGGTGAACACACCTGGTGAACAGCAATGTTGCACATATCGCAATAGATTATTTGGTTGACGTTGTTAACGTCTCCATCTCCACAAACACAACAGACATCGTCACCATCCATCGAGGATCCAGGCAGTATTGAAGAAGGCGATCCCTTAACCTGAACCAAGCTAACATAATTGAGCAGCTGAGTCTGATAATAGTTGTCCTAGTGTTTCCAACCAATAAAGCTTAGAATTTATGATTTTATAAATGAATTTATGGTACGGCTGTCCGAGAAATACTTCTTCTTGGAAAAAGGAGGAATGAAAGAATGTCCTGTACTCTCCCTGTTACGTTTGATCGTCGGCTAAATAACTGCAAGAACAGCCGTCCGCGAAGAAAAATCCAAGTACCAAAGCTGATCCATAAACGCTTACGCATGCATGTGGCAAGGATTCGAGAACGTCCTTGCATGGCAACCTCGAGATTCTATGGGAAATCCAAAAGTTCAGTAGTAATTCAATATGTCAACGGGATGGAAGACAAGTGACCTGAAGCCACGACCAACCCCGAACACAAACTTGACAGCCTTATAATTAAAGACGGCTGCAAGATAGATGAAGCGGGCCGTTCGACTATCTAATGAATAGCTTTTGAATCGATACTCTCAACACTCATGCAAACATATTGAAACCTTAGCATGCTGTACCTCAAAACGAATACCACTTTCAAAGGAACCTGTAACAGTGGGAAAATCTGATAAACCAAGTGGACTCCATGCTTACCTCAAAGTGACTTTCTTTTTCAAGACGGTCCATAACCTGTTCCATTTGCTCAGGTAATATGGGTTTACTTTTATTCTTTCTCCGCTCCTTATTTACATTCCTTATCCATATATGGTCCTAAATTCCAAAAATAAGCACAAGTCAACATAGGACAACGTCACTGATACATTCCCAGTTTTTATTCAGACACACTTATTCTTATACTTTTCTAATCGTTGCTACTGAAAATAACAATCATCCATCATCCTAACATGAAGGCAACTTTAGCGCGTTAGAAACAGCCACACTTCAGTACTACCTTCAGTGCTACCTCAGTACCTTTAAAACGCGTTCAGTTCACTTGCTAAAAACCACCGTAAGCTCATTTAAAGAATATATTAATGTTAATGTATGACATATAACACTTACAAGAACATATATAATAAGTAATACAAGTCATTTTTGAATGGAGAATTCAAAGACAGCTACTCTGAAAGAACTACAACAAAACTGATGAGAAAGCAATAGACCCACCTCCTCATCACAACCATACTCCACCATTCGATCATAGTCCGTCTTAGTCTTCTCGACAAACTGTATGTACTCCTCCGAGTAACTTCGTGTTGGAGCAGCACTTATATGAGAATCAACAAGTTTATATTCAGCACTAGGGGCCGAAACATCACTTGTCTTGAAATGCTGCAAAAGACTTCATAACTACAACGGATTAAATGCGTGGAAACGGTAGTGTTCTCAAAACTCTAAAGGTTTCTAGAGAATAAAGCTCTCAAAAACGTCCCGGTCACTAGGTGCGACTTCAACGACCCTCTCACAACGAACACTTAAGACGGATATTTTAACTAAGAAGAAAAAACAAGAACTAAATCCAATATCTGATGCCCAATCGAAAAACTCTGAGTACCAATAGAATTCCTAGTAGAAGTACATGGGGAAGACTAAGAGCCACAAACCTCCTTGTAGTACTTCGAAACGACGGCAGACTTTTGATCCGACGGCAGTTTCGAATCATCGGCATGGGAGAGATTACAGAACGAATTCACATTGACACGGTCACCGTTGCGAAGTTGGACGAACTTAACGCTATCCGAGGATGTCGCCATACCATTTAACGGCTTCCTTATCACATTGAGAGTGCAAAAATAGAGAAATTATTCTGAAATATACATTATCCAAACAAACTATGTTAATAGTGGGCAATCAAGGAAAGGAAAGTAAATTGGTATACGACAGGGTACCAAGAGAAAACTGCTCTGACTGAACAAAACAAAACACACAATGCTGAATCCGTCCGAAAACCCTAAAGGACCATCCCTCCAACACAATCAGCTTCAACACATTGAACTTAGCACCGATGACTTCCGACAACCCCATACATCCTAAGAAACGCCGTCATGGACTTATCGATTTGTGGGTGGCGTTTTCGTTAAAGGACCCAGATGCGTTACGCTCCGATGAGCGTCGTGGTGGATGCGAGCACACTATTATCCTGCCGGATGGATTGTAAAACTTAACGAGGGTTAACTGATTTAGGAAGTCTTTTTCAGCTTTTCATAATGTCATCAGAACTATGTGCTGAACTAAAGCTTTCGAAAGACCTCATAACCTATAAGAAGGGAAAGATGCTGATGATAGTGGACACTGGTGTTCACATGGTGTAGCGCCGTATAAGGCGTGGAAATCCGATGGAATGGTCAAATATTCATGGATGTGGTGGATTTGACAGGTCGTCTCATCGGAGCAGGTATGACTTCTAATCCAGTGAAAGGGAAGCGTCATTGAGATTGGACCGTTTTCCACTGCCGGTTAAGAATTTCTGAACTTGCCTTCCATCTGCTCAAACACACCAATGTGACTAATCATTTCCATCTAATCGATATATATTCTGTGTCTATGCATACAAGTAGGAGTGCGTGTAACGCATTGTTTGCAGGCGCCTTGCTATGCTTACATGGTCGTCGGTTCGATTACGAGCGTTGGGCTCGAGAAGCCTTCGATCACTCCAGTGTCGGTAAATCATTACCGCACTTGTGTGGAAATATACCAGCACTTACTTTATGCATCGGTAGGCCACCGTAAATCATTTGTAGGCCAGGTATGCATTCAATCACGTCTACCGATGCTTAATGAAGTCGAATGCATACGCGCATCCCTTAGGGATCGATCAAGGCCAAAGCTTTACTCTTCAACCCTCTTTGCAGAGAAAGCTGCACCTCAATACAGCCCATTCGAGACGCGAGAACGGAATCCATAGAAACAGAACTCTGCTGAAATCAATACTGCAATTTCCTATGCAGCTGAAGTCTCAAGACGTTAAAAGTTCTGTTGGTGCGAGTGTACAGAATTGTTACTGACAGTTGGCACTCAGTCGACACGAGACAGAAGGCAAAGCACAGTCTGAGTTCTTACGCTGGCCTTTTTCTAATCTGCCATCAAAGATCCATCTTAGTGCAACTACAAGAAATCTCCCATTCAACGCGCCTTTGTTATTTTCCGGATGACTTTCAAATGCTTTTAAATGGCCTACGTTTATCATATTCACAACAATACTGGTTTCCTGAAAACTACCGATAAATCTTCGATAGCTATAGCAATTGAAAAGATAAAAGACTGACGGAAGAGTATCACCTGCATCACCTGCAGTCCTTTTGATCGTCGAGTGACTCGAGTGGGCGCCAGTAAATCTTCCATTCTTCCCTGCCGCCTGTAAGAGTGACCCAGTGGGTTCAGCTCGCTCTAGAAACTTTGAGCATCATGTCTTTCTTCTAGGATTTTCGTGACCATCGAGTTGGTGGTCTTCCTGCAGCGTATTTAGCATCCCGAGGAATCCATTCATTAACGGCTATGGTCCATCGGTTGTTGTTCATACATGTTACGTGTCCGGGCCATTTTATCTTCAACAGTTTGGCGTAGAGAACGGCATCTTTGATCTTTAATCTTTGACGCAAGTCAGAGCTTTGGATCCCTTCCCTCACTTGTGTGACACGGGATACTTCTAGCATAGCCCTTTCGATTGCGCCTTCTATAATGCTGAGTGACCTTCCATTCTGCTTACGCAGCGTTCAAGTTTACGGCACATACGTTAAGGCAGAAAGAATCGTGGAGTCGGAAAGGTGGGCACGGAGTCGAGTATTCCCTGCTCTCCCCACCACAACCTCGATGATCTTGAAAGCTCTACCGGCATCTCGCTTCGCCTTGTTCAGCGGACAGCTACCGGGTAAAATAGCGTCTAATTTTTGGCCACATTCAATATGAGGTAACATAGTTATGCTGGGGATTGGTCACCGTGTTTCCCTCCTTGAACAAATAACCCAGTCTTTTTTCGAGCCCACCGCACTAAAATTTGGTTTTCCTGTGCGTATTTTTCCACTCATTTGTGTAGTTTCCCATGTTCTACGACTTTCAATGTTTTTCTTTGTATATTTATATGTTTTTGAAACATTTGGCACTGTTGATGTGGTGGGAAAACTCCCTACATCGTCCATCCACAATACGGTCAGCTTTGGTGATCGGTTTCATAGCATGATTCTAGGTATACTTTGGAATGAATTTTGTTGATTAGGTCACATGTTTTTGAAATCCACCCACATTTGAACACGACGGAATTGGAAACCTGCAATGTTCTTAAAGAAATACTGTGCAGAACATAGGTTTTTCTCTACCGACGTCNTTACGGCACATACGTTAAGGCAGAAAGAATCGTGGAGTCGGAAAGGTGGGCACGGAGTCGAGTATTCCCTGCTCTCCCCACCACAACCTCGATGATCTTGAAAGCTCTACCGGCATCTCGCTTCGCCTTGTTCAGCGGACAGCTACCGGGTAAAATAGCGTCTAATTTTTGGCCACATTCAATATGAGGTAACATAGTTATGCTGGGGATTGGTCACCGTGTTTCCCTCCTTGAACAAATAACCCAGTCTTTTTTCGAGCCCACCGCACTAAAATTTGGTTTTCCTGTGCGTATTTTTCCACTCATTTGTGTAGTTTCCCATGTTCTACGACTTTCAATGTTTTTCTTTGTATATTTATATGTTTTTGAAACATTTGGCACTGTTGATGTGGTGGGAAAACTCCCTACATCGTCCATCCACAATACGGTCAGCTTTGGTGATCGGTTTCATAGCATGATTCTAGGTATACTTTGGAATGAATTTTGTTGATTAGGTCACATGTTTTTGAAATCCACCCACATTTGAACACGACGGAATTGGAAACCTGCAATGTTCTTAAAGAAATACTGTGCAGAACATAGGTTTTTCTCTACCGACGTCTGATACAACATCTGGTAAGAAGCTATTAATTTGCTAAACACAGAAGTTGGCAAGAAAGATCGGTGCGAGAAAATAAACATCTGGATGAAGAACCAGTGGAGACCAACTCATTCTACCAGCTCCCGTCAGGCTGTAATTGTTAAAAGTAGAGATGATTACCTCTTAACGGTTTTACCGCTTCATTCACCTGCAAACAGGTTTTCGACGCATACGTTGAGACAGGAAGAATGGTTGAGTCGAGAAGGTGGGTATGGAGTCTGGTGTTCCTTCTTCTTTTCACTACTTCCTCGATGCTCTTGAGGAAACTCCAGGCCACTTCCTACTGGTCAACTCTGGAGTGAAGTCGTGTATTATGTGGATTTAGACGTAACTGGAGTATTCGGAGATATCTGCACAGTTGTTGTTGGAGATTCTTAAAACGTGAATCGAGTTAAAGAAGATCTGAGTTAGCGTTGACGGATGATTACTGATGGCAGTTAGGACAAAAAAATTAGCTGAGAAGTAGATAAGACAAGGGCCTCAGTAGTGCAATGGGTAACACTCTAGCTTCCGGCTAGAATAATCGCGAGTTCGAATTAGGGCCGTGGTCTACGTTTTACAAACATCTCAGTATCATTGTGGTTGTATCTCTCGTAACACCCTGTAGTAGGCAGGAAGTAAACAGTTAAACACTGTGATTTCGATGTTAACTTTTTGATTTGCTGCCTATTACAATTTTTCACGGCAGGGTATTATTTGTGATAAAACCACAGTGCGTGTTTTTGTTTCGTGTTTCAGAGCATGTTTTTGAAATAAGAGGAGTTTTCTCAGCACGGGTTCGTGGACCTCTCAGAAGTGTCTCGTAGTCGAAATTACAATCACAATGTTGCTGAGATGTTTGCAAAACTCCGGATCGCAGGTGTCTGCGGTGGGGAACGAACGCGCTATTGTCCTTTCCGGGGAGTAACGCGTTCACCACCACACCATGTGGGTCCTTCATTTCGCCTGTCTCTGAGCTAGTTCTATCGGTCAGTGCCATCAACACCTATTCTTGGATAGACAAAAACTTAACACCTGCTGATTTTGTCGAATATCTAGTTAGAACATTGACACGAGCTAGAACGACGTTGTTATTAATGTCGTAGTAGACTCGCTATGTGCTAGCTAGTACACTACCGACTAGAGCAGGATACATTTTACCATCGTGCAAACAGATAAGAATGAATGACGATAGATCAGCAACTGCCTTGCACAGAGACCAGCGCCTAGTGATGTTACTTCACTCCAACTCCGCTTGACTCACTTGCATTGGACTCGATGCGACAACGACTGCTGCGGACAGTTGAATCAACGTGGTTCCGAAGAAGATGGTGTCGAGACGTTGCGGAGCAAAACTTATTACTAACCTCATGTTAGCTAGTCAATCCAAAAAGATATTGATTATTACCCAATTTTAAATTATGTTGTTAAATCTGGGTCTAAAATTTGTCGTTTAAGAACGTATCTCTTCAATTTCAATAGTTAACGGCCCCTGACAAGAATCTAACAGGCCAAAGTGGCGCCGAGATATGAGCAAAACTCGTAACCTCGACTGGGCTTCCAATGCGTGATTACTCAGAGCGGAGGATAACGTGTTACTCACCACACCAATTGTAACCTTTGCTTTGCCTTTCGGTCAGCTATATTTTCCTCTATCAGTGGTACCAGCAATCATCCGTCAACGGAAATGATATGAGGAACACAAATCACCACTAAACCCAGTTAGGCTGAAGATGCAGTCGAAATGACGATGTTTTAATTTTCACTTAGTGCCTATTCCCTTTTTGATAACAGGGTGTTATGCGAAATAATACAGCCGTAGTGAAGCTGATATTTGATTATACCTTTTTATTTTCCGCCTACTATGATTTCGCGGCAGGGTACTAAGCGAAATACAACCACAACGTTGCTGAGATGTTTGCAAAACTCTGGACCGCAGGTGTCTATGGTGGGGAACGAACGCGCTATTGTCCTTTCCTGGGAGTAACGCGTTCACCACTACACCATACAGGTCCTTTGTTTCGCCTGGCTGATATTTGAGCAAAACTGGAACCTCAATCTAACGGACCAATGTCCATATTTCCTGAAACTCAGTGAATCGGTTACTATAAAAAACATAGGTTTAAAATACTGTGAAAACTACTCTTTTTGTCAATGAAGTTATCGCCATAACAACATATAAAAAGATTTATCAGCTGTTGACAACAAGATATAATGTGGCAATTCATAATGTTGAAGGACTTCACCATGCGAATCCAAGCAGGCCCATCCACATTATTGGACACTTCATCACAGTATATTTCATAACATTAAACGTATTTTTTGGCATTGGCAGGGTGCGCTGCGAAATATAACTTCGATGATGCTGAGATATTTCCAAACCTTCGGACCGCAAGTGTCTGCGGTGCGGAATGAACGTGCTATTACCCTTTTCGGGAGCTAACGCGTTCACCGCCACACCATGAAGGTCGAAGATTGTGATTATAACTACAGCCTCAGCTTAACTGGGTTCATTGCCGATTTAGGCTCCTCAGATCAATCCCCCTGGGTGATTGCTGATGGCAGTGATTGATAGAACTAGCTGAGAGACAGGTGAAACGAAAGACCGCATTTTGTGTTGGTGAATGCGTTATCTCCCGGAAAGAGTTATGGCGCGTTCGCTCACCAACGCAGACACCTGTGGTCCGGAGTTTTGCAAATATCTCAGCATCATAGAAGTTATATTCCTTGAATGCTTCCTATTTCTATATTATCCCAATTCTCGTATATTAACTGTTTACTTGTAATCATAATACATCTAGCCTTGCATATTCCACAGACCCTCTACGTATCAGAATCCGACAGTAGTGCCAGCCAGCTGGAAATAACGTCGGAAGGACAAAAAACGTGTTTTTTGGGATTTTTACGGACAAGCCGTCGGGGTGGTATCTTATCTGGTGGGTCTAGGTGTGACTACCTACATGACAGGCGGCTGAAAATAACGCCGGAGCGGCGGAAATCGCGTTTTTCGATTTTCAACGTACAACTCGCCCACGGCTACAGTATCCGGCGTGGGCTCTTGCAGGCGTGTGTAACCAGCTGGCAACCTGCTGCGAATAGCGAAAATCGCGTTCGGAGGCGTTTCATAGCGTGCGAGCGGTCAATTCGTCCACATCAAGTCGGCGGTCGTTTTTCTCGCTTAAAACGCGTTTTCCACCTCCATGGCCCCACCCCCTTACTGACCATCTCATGCACTGGCCTCGTAGTTGTAGGCAAAAGAATTCTACAACTTCTTTTTAACAACTGCTTTTCTCCGCCCGACAGTTATGGGCACTGAATAAGCGGCTACCAGTTGCAAACATTCTTTCAGCATTTGCCATTCCAATCTGCTTTTTACATAAGATACTGTATTGCTGTCATGCTTATTTTCTGTAAAAGCTTTGCATTTTTTCGAAACTCCACCCATTACAGAAAAAGGTAAGTAGCACTATTCCAGTACAGGCAGTTCGTTCGTGTCTCGGTGTGTGTGAGTCTCTGCATTCCCAGAGCCACAGCATCTCTTCAACCCAGTGCTCCCGTGCCTCGTTCAAGTGCTTCACTCGTATCCGTTCATCTAACCAGATATGGTTATGTTATTACTATTGTATTGTTATTATTGCTATAAACTGTCATAACCCAAACTTGAGGTTGTTCACGGCAGCGACGCAAAAAGCCCCGCTTGAGAAACTGATGTAAAGTCGAGGATTCAGCCTACAGTTGACGGAGAGAGGACAAATACGTCAACTCATATTCTATATTCCACTGACCAACTAGCATTTGATCGGTACTTGCAAAAGTCTTGTAAAAGGCCTAAAAGCAGTCACTGCTTCAAGAAAGCCAATTAACGAAATTAGCCACGACTTCTACTACGCTCTGCTAAAAAGCACGCTCACCTGCCTCCATTTCAAATCATAAAGGATAAACATGTTACACAACGGCTGCTTAATCTGTAGTCCGATGCTCTATGTCATCCGTGAAGAACCGCACAGCATTCGGTCTGCGCAGGGCTAGACCCGAAAATCTGAAGAACCATGCGCGAGTCTCCTTCGGTACATTGCCTCAGCTCTTCATGCGTTAGGTGCCAGAATTCGAGGTTTCTAATCAGCGGAAGACCAGAAATACCGTGTCGTTGTGCAGTAAGAAAGAGATCGACATCTGTAATCGACAAGCGTAGCTCACTACCTTCCATTTCTCGTCTACAAGTATTTTATTCAACTCAACTTCAATAGGACTAGCACAGTATTGGTTGAGGTACAGCTATTCAAGCAACCCGTTTTCGAAAATGGTTAGAAAGGCAGACCACATGCACACGATGACAGGACTCATTGAAGTTTCGCGATAGTAGAATAGACCCATTTATCTTACTCCAAGGGCTTAAAAAAGCCTTCGACCCAGAACAGTGACGAAAGTTTTGAACAGCTAATTGTTGCCGTTGCTCAGTTCATGTATGAGGATCCTTCGTGAACTACATTATAAGTCCACAAGTGAAAAAAAAAAACTATAAGCCACTTCTAACCACTCTATAACGTCGTCATCATTGACATGAAGAGAGGAGTTCGGCAAGGCGATCCTATCTCGTCAAAATTGTCCGTCGCCACCTCTGCTAAGGTCATGCGCAAGCTCACGCAAAAATGTGATAACATGTGAGCGAAGGTCAGTTGCTTATACTACGACCTTCGCTTCCCTGATGATTTCGTTCGTATAATTTCAAGTGTGACTAAGGCGGAACTAGTGCTCACTTCAACAGCCCTTGTAGTCATGAGCTGATACTCGGAAAAGACTACCCTTGTAAAGTGGGTTCGCTTCTGGTGGCCCCTATTCACGCTAAACGCGATGAATATATCTGTAACTATACACATTTAGGTCAGAATATGCACGTTGAAAGAAAATTAACCCAGAGTTGAGTATTAAGAAACGACAGGTCTTAGTAGCACTCGAGACATTGTGAATCTATTTATGAGGACAAAAATAACCGGACCATATTCTCAGTAAGGTGAGTAAGAAGTTCCGACCTACGAAACAATCACAGATCTTAGACGCCGAGGTGTCAAAAATCAAGGCTTGAGCAAATCGATGTTGAAAAGGAAGACAATCAATCCAGGTGACACAGCACCAGCCAGAAAATACGAGATTTAACACATAATGACCGAGAGGAATTGATTTCCACTCGTATATATTGCACCATTCAGCTTTAAACAAACACAGTCTATCTCATAGTAGATCTTAGTGATTGAAATAAGAGTTCTATTACAGTGCGATGATAAGACACTGATTTCTAAGGTCATAAGTATTATATTTATCGTCATTTTTCGTAGAGATTTGCACTTTCAGCAGGTGTGAACGGGCATGTTCAAGTAGTTCACTTATAACTAAATACTGTCCATCGCCATGTCCACAGTTCCTTAATTTTTGGTGAGAATTTTCGCAAATATGGATAAAGGATTTCTAGGATAAGAAGTGAGCTTTAAGAGACCTCAGTAGCAATTAGGAATTGGCATTCAAACCTCTCCACTAATCGATAGTTACCTAGTTCAGTTATTTACAAATGCAAGTGGTTGTCCAGTATTTATTACACGCACCCCTAATCCTCTATTTTTCGACTCAACTTTTAAGTATTATTCGTCATTTGATGCGGAATATTAGAATTTTCCACAAATTTACGGTAGAAAGGCGATTCCTGCTAGCAAACGATGGCACTACCAGAGCTGCCAGCGTACCTTTTGATTGACGTCTTCACTAATTGCAGATTTCTTCATTCATTAGTGGTAATGACTGTCAATTTCGATGTTCTTCGCGCAGTTTTATTCAATTTAGTTTTGATAGAGTTATTCGATAAACGTTACCTTATCACTGCCACGACATCGTTCTGTGCCTTCGGGGCGATTTGGTCTGCCTTCGAGGTCTTGTGCGTTTGTGGAGATCGTGATCAATACTGAGCTAACAGAGAAGAATTGTACTTTTAATGACTTTTGGACACGACTGAAAATAGAAATAGACTTATGGGAACTTTCCCATCGTTAAATCTTATTGTGCTTTGTTTCCTTTGGTGTTTCTCACAGGTTCGTCATATCGCTGTTTCTCATGAGTACGGAATATTTCGCCTTTAATAGAAAGTTTAAGTTGGTGCAACATTTTTGAAATCCCAACTTATTAATCGAAGTAAAGTGCACTGTAATCGAAACACTCTTCCCAATGTGAACTCCAAAATGCACATATGTTGCACATAGGCAAAAGTCCGGATCACTCGACCTGATAAAGTGGATCAAAAGCTTCGACGGGCGAGGTTTTCTGTATGTGTATATGTGTATGTATGTAGATATTATTCGAAGTGCTAGCCAAATGATGATAGGTTTGGTATCAGTGGCTGATAAGGTGGAGTTTCTTTTTGAGGTTTTGAACAGCCGATTTTAAGACATGAAGAGAAGCGTTTTTATACAGTATGATTGGTACTTCTCGACTGATACAATGTTGTGGTAGCATATGTATAGTTTTTCTTGCATTTTGACGGTTGTCCTACGGTATGGTACTTCTCTACTGTAATGGACTCATCAGAATTCAAGAATATATCGTGAAAGGCTCATTATCCCAAGCAGAAAAGATATCATCATATTCCTCGTTTCATGAAATTTTGGTTAGCGAAGATGTCTCATTGATCCATCCTTGTTCATCTCTACGTAGCTGATCTCCGACCAATAAATAGATCACTTTCTACGATTGAACCGAATAAAACAGTTTCTAACAGCGATCTCTTTGCTATTCGTTCATTTATACAGCGCAGACTCTATCTTGCGTTTAGAATTTCCACTTGCTTTCAGTTATTATGGAACCGAAGTCTGAAATACGTCCTGAGTGGGATTGATCTGGGGCGCCCAAATCGGCATAGAACCCAGTTAAGCTGCGGCTGTAGTTGAAATCACAATGTTATATCTTTTTATTTTCTGCCTACTATAATTTCGCGGCAGGGTACTAAGCGAAATACAACCACAACGTTGCTGAGATATTTGCAAAACTCTGGACCGCAGGTGTCTATGGTGGGGAACGAACGCGCTATTGTCCTTTCCGGGGAGTTTTGCAAATATCTCAGCAATGTTGTGGTTGTATTACCATTTAGTGTTTGAAAATTCAAAAAAAAGTGCTTAAAATTACACAAGGAGCACCTGTAAATGAAAAATTACACGTAGGAAAGAAAACACGTTTGAGACCTTTACCTAAAGTTGATTATTTTAAGCTTATTAAGCTACTTCCATCTGCACCATTTTTTTTCCCAAATTCTCAAGAGCTTTCACTGTAAACGAGTCTTTACTTACAAAATATAGGACCTTATTTCTAAAGACCACATAGTCGAATCATCACACGGCTGGAATACAGCTTACAGAAGTCGACATGAGTCATATGCGATTCATTTGCTGCAAAATAATTAAGTTTTCCCACTTTAACAAAAGATGTCTCAAAACATTGTTAACGTTTATTTTTTAAACAAAAGCAATAAAGCATGTTCACGCATTTGTCAACGAGGTGGAAGTTTTCTCATTTTAGCAGGATAAAGTTCCAATTTCCTCCGCATTTTTTTCTGGTTTCCAAGGGCTTTGGCCTGGGCTTTAAATTGGAGTAAAATTGAAATAGCATTTTGAGAAAGCTTTTTGCACTTTTAGAGCGATGTCGAAAACCTTATAAATGAATGAATCTGTCGAGATTTCAATTTCTCGACGGCCATGGTTGTCAAAACCAGTGGTGCAGTGTGTAATACACGAGTCCCAGGAAGGGATAATGGTGGCTCGATCCGGCGTCCAAGTTTTGCATTATCTCACCATCGTTGTGGTTCTATCACCAGTTTTTTTTTCTAAAAAAAAGCGGCATAGGTCTTGGTCTTCACGTGTTGAAAAGGGAACTCTGTCCAAAATATCAGTGGAAGGACTTTATTTAATTTACAGTAAGTGTTTATATGAAAGCAGCCTCGCTTCAGCAGACATGTGTAGTTTTCAACTAAGTATCATCCTACTGATCTGTTTGACACAAGTGACGACGGATTATTTATTTAGTACAGAAAAGAAATAATTAATAATAGTTTCTCTTTAAAAGACACTTGTCTTTCATCGTTAAAGGAAACCATCGTTAAATTTTTCATTTTTAAAATACGTTATTAATCTAAGAGGAATCGTTATTTTCTTCGTGAATTTCGTTATGCTGTAAAAAGAGTGACCGTAGTAAATGTCGACCACCCTGCTCGGAATGAATCAAAGTAGATTCCGTACTGTTCCTCTTTTGCTAGAGAAATAATATTTCAGATGCGTCTGCTGTGGTGTATTTTCATCGAAGAACCAGAGACAAGGATCTGCGGTATTCGAATTCCAAACCGTCCTTTGGCGATCGTTTGCGCCGTCATGCAGTTTTCAGTTGCGCTAGCCTCTTTGTTCCAGGTGGGATGTTCTGTTTCCACATCTGAGCACACCTTATTAATTTATTGTTTTCTTAAAATTGGAAACTATTTGAAAATCAGCCTAGTATAATCTTGATTTCACATTGATATCTAGACGGAGTTCCTAATCAACTTTGTCAGAAAGAGCGGGATGTGGCTAACTGTAGCTGTGCCGTTGCAATCATACGTAGATTAGAAGTACGTGGAAGCGAGGCGAGCGCAATCTCGAATCGCCACTAATCGACCTTGTTCGCCTGCTTCCAAATAGCCTTGTCAGTTCTGAAGCAGCTTCGAGAAGACGGAATATCCATCGCAATTATTGAAACTTTTGCTCTTCTCTACTAACGATCATACTGCGAGGTACGGGGCCTTCAGTCATTTTTGTATCTATATTGAGTTCGTTTTATTCCTAAGAATGCCTTCATTTTCATTTATAATTTCCTTTTATGGAGCGTCTTAACGAACGAAACAATGATTGAGCATAGTATCTGAAAACTAAAATATTCTTGTATGAAACAGTACAAAAAATTACCCCACGCGATGACACCAATAAATGAAATGATTCGAGATATGATGTGAGGTAGATGAAAGGTGTAAAAAAAACTTTGCAACTTTTGAACTGAGAATTGGCAGAGGCATGAGGTAGAAGCATTTCAACACACGACACCCGAGATGCATTGTGTGTAACACACGCAAAGGCTGGGCAGCAAAGTGGACGAGATGGATCGCACCCAATTCGTTTGGGTTTCTTTTTCTGTGTGTTTCATTTTGCAACGCAGAAATTTCTATGGCATCTTTTGCATTATACCGAGAGTTTGTTCAACACAGTTGTTATGTCGGGCTTGCTCTGTACCCTGTCATTTTAGGCGTAAAAATATGCTTTCTTCACTCCTTAATTTATAGGTGACCTGTTTTTGGATGAGTTCATTTTGGGGCGAGAATGCATTGCCATTAAGGAAAACATGTAGTGTAGAGACTGTGGCCAAGCGTGGCCACTGGAGTTCGATGCTTCGGGACAGCTTTTCACTGCGAATTATTGGAAAGACTTCTTTCGATAGGCTCAGAGCCCATGCAATAGTGTGACCCCACAAGGTTATCTCTTGTGGTTATTATGCTTTATTATTAAAGCCTTTCACTGACGCTTTAAATATCGTGGTCAACAACATTTATTTTACAGTCTACTATTTAGATTTTATACGTGCATACAATTTACTTACTTTATGTCGAAGCTGTACAAGTTGCAGTTCATACTTGTAATAAACAACTCCCGCATAAACTTGCAATTCTTGTAATTCCTTACATGAAGCGTTCTTCGTAAGAAAAAAAGTTCTGTACCTTGCGTAAACAGTATTGAAAGATTCCAAACAGTACTGTTCCCTCCGAGGCCTGTATATAGCTCTAAGCTTCTTAGCATCTCTTGCAGGGAATTTGTAATAGTGAAGCCTTTTCATTTCCCTGTAACATCAACTTCATCGCTTTTCTCAAAAAAATTGAGAAGTCAACGGTGTTGAAATACAGCAGTGCTGTGGTTCGATGATAACAAGTTCAACTCATGACCAGTAAGTAAAGTGGATCGAAACGGTAACAAAATAGGCAAAGGAGCTCCTTTATATAGAGGAAAGTCGAGGGCATCGACATAAAGGGGTGGAAAGAGCGACACGAAGAATGAAGAAAGCACCGACGAAAACGGACACAATGACAGGAGCCTCATAAGAAAGCGATCACTTCACTGACTGTTTGTGCGCATCTTAAAATTTTCCGCTACAACCATAGAACATTGACTCTGATTTCCCTTCCCAACAGAATAAACGCTCTCTATCTTATTTTATTGTGCTGTTATTGTGTGTTATAACTTCCTTATGGAATTGGAAATGTAAAAAACACCGAATCCTACCAACGGTTTACCGCCTCATTGTGGCTGGAAGGTGTTCCTCGGTGTCGAACAGCGATGTACCGCGGGAGATTCATCCCTGGCAGGGTCTCCCAAGCTGAGAAGGAGTCCGGCGTTTCCATCAGGAAGCCCAACTAAGAGTAAACCAATACCAGGGTCCACCACCGTCCACTGTCCTGGCATGGAACTAGTCGCATGGTGGCAAATCTTCCTCCGATCCATATCCAGGGCTGCGACTGCCTGTGGTGCTGAAGACCTGAGGCAGACTTTGGTCAGGTTCACCTTGGGACTCCAGGGAACCACAATGGGTGAACCAAAGGAACTCTGAAAAATGGAAATTGTGCTGGGCTCCGCACAGCCAGTGAAGGCGGGCCATCCAAGTTTCCAAGTAAGTAAAAAAACATCGAATTGAACACGACTTGTGAAGCTCTTCAAAATAATTACAGAGACGTTGTTTGATGGTGATCTATGGCAAAATATGGCAAATACCGCCTAGAGTGATAAAGCGAAGCGTCTTTCTTAGCATTGTCGTGTTATAAGCCGCTCTAGTCCTCTAACTATCAAAAAATTATCGTCTGTTGTCGAGAAATAAGCACTGATCATTCACAGGTGTATCACCACCGTTTATCTGGCGAACGTCAAAAGAGAAGACCAGTGAACTCGTCCGCGTCTGCGATTTGAACACTGCTTGTTACGACAATAAGCAGTAAATTTTCGACATATTTTCGACATTCATGGGGTTGAGAGCATTAGAAAATCATAGGAGTGGTTTTGCCTTATTCTTTCAGAGGAGATAGAACGTTGCTACTATGTGCTCTTTAATGAAATTCACCTGCCAAATACATTGGTACAATGCTATCAGAACTAGGAAGGACTTTGCTACTTTATATTGAATGTGTTTCCGTTTTCTTGTAACATGCTATTCTATGCACTAAACATGAATATAGTAACAATTGGAAATGAAGAACACCGAATTACCGGTCAAAGAATTGAGCTTTTTATGCCCTACACAAGCGATGGCGACTTTTTTCTGATTATCCGGGATAATTTTTGGTAACTAGAGGAATTACGGAGCTTACAACCTGACGTACATGTAGAAAAGGCTTTGTTCTAGCGCTCAAGGGAAAAACTTTGCTAGCGTCCAATTTCCATTCCAAATTTGGTTAAAGTTAAAATTTTCTTAGAAAGTAATGCCTTTCGTAATGTTCGTTTAGTCAAACAGGGACGCTTGCAGCTTGCTGACAAAAAGGTTCTGGATTGTAGTAACTTTCATTTCCATTCATAAAGTTCATTATAAGCTGAGATTTGCTTGTTGAAATTCGTATAAAATTTTTGATGCTCAAGAACTCCAGATTATGCTGTTGGACCATGATAGCTGACAGCGACTTCAATATCGGGCTTTCGATCGCCTTCTCATCGAAACTGACAATTTAGAAACTGGAGATGTAGAGTGCGTACCCCCTGGATATTTCTATGTTTTTTTTCGACCGGTAATTGGGAGCTGGTCGTGAACGAAATTGAATAGTGGGCAGTTACTGACGCCACACAATCGGAATGGGACAACAGTATTGCAATGGGAAAACGAGAAGGTCCTTGCTACGGTGTCCACCGTTCGAGACGCAACTTTTACCTCCAACTCATAAAAGCTGGAGGTAGAACTCTTCTATGTGAAATTACTTATTGTGGATAAGAATTGTGAATTTTCAGTGAAGATTGTAACTCCTTCCGGCTACGCATGAATGATCTCTGAGTGATCTTCTACGATTTCGACTAAAGCCAAGAATTGCAGAGAATTGTTATTGTTGCTATTGTTACTTGATACTAGGTACTTGAATGGCCCGTCCTCACTGGTGCGAGCTCCAGCATTCACTTTTTTGGGGTTCTGATGGTTTATCCATTGTGTTCCCTTAGAGTTCCGAGGTCATTCTAGCCAAAGTTTGCCCTAGGTCATCACCACCATAGGCAGTCATCGTCCTTGTGGATCGGAGGGAGGCTTGCCACCATGCGACTAGTTTGATACCAGGACGGATCAGATGGATCCTGGTATTGATTTACTCTTGGCTAGGCTTCCTGATGGAAACGCTGGACTCCTTCTCAGCTTGGGAGACCTTGCCATGGAGATGAATACCCCTGCTGTACATCGCACCTCGAAACCCAGAAAAACCACCCAGCCATGATGAGGCGGTAGACCGTTGGAAGGGTCGTTATTAATTATTATTGCTAAATTATACAACATAACACATGTATATCTATGTATCTAATATATGCATGCTGTGCACTGTAAATTGTATGTTGTGAAATAAATGTGAAATAAGGACATGATAAGGGTTGATAGCTTCTGCGGAGTACTAAATGCTTCGAATAGTATTGATGTGCGCATTTCCATCGATTATTGCGCCACTCTGAAGAGGTCTCCTAGATAGTCTTATCGTCATCTTATCTTAGCGTAAATCGTCAACTAAATGTCTAATCCCAGAGTTCAAGCATAGACATTTCTGCGCCTGTTCATCGGTCACCCTGTCTATATTGCTCACCCTCTTCAACAGCAATGGTGTCTCCACGCAGAGTGATCTCGTCCAAAGGAGAATCGCTTTTGTAAATTATTAAGAGTGAAGAACAGCCTTTCGTGAGCCACACCTTATATTGGATTTCCGTCTGACCACTTATTCACAGAATACAGAAACTGCGCTAAAAATCATCTGTAAACCACAGGAGAGGTGTAACACTTCATGGTGTCACAGAGCCATGTACGTGTTATTTGCTGTGTTTTAATCACGGACGAGTTCTACAGTTTGCATAGACGTTGAAATTAGGTGCCGTCTCATATAGCAATCACACGAGTCTGGCCATCGGGCGTTATGCGCCTAGAAATTTTCGTATCCGTTGCTTTTTTAATGAGCAGAAAATTTGAATAGTTCGAATGGGGTGAAAAGCGCTGATGTTTGCGTGGGTGCTTGGTTTTAAAGGAATATGACTCTAATGAGGTAAGTTAATTGAAGATGACATTCCCATCTTGTTCCCACAACTCATAATGACTGAGCCACAATTATTAATAAAAATTGAATATTTGAGCCAACTTCTCATCTGTCAATGTTTTTATGTCATTCTCTTCATTCTTCTCAGTTATTCAATCGAAAGTAATGCTGCTGTAGGTAACCTACTCCTCACTAACAATGCTGCTCTGCAACTTTTCTCTCATTTTCTACTTCCTTGATTAAGTTCGCAATTTCCAAGTGGACCGTTTAAAAACAGAAGACCGAAACAGTGGTTTGTAGAAACGTGCCTTTAACAGATGCTTGGGAAAGTACTGCATAGTTTTCCTTCTTTTTTTTCAGCACGTCTTCTCCATCTATAAGCACCGCCATGTGTTCTTGTGTCGTTCTGGTATCTCGTACAATTCGTCAATTGAAGTGAGTATTCAAAAGGAGTCAAGACCAAAATCCAAGAAACATGGAAAAGTCCTACTGTGGGATATGCTCACACTTAGCTATATAACTATTCGCATATCTACCAATCGGAAATAGATGAATGTATACGCTGCGTAGCCATAAATACACAAAGTTTTTCTATTATATTTTTGGATGGTTCGTATTCAGATATTATAGAAGGGTCCAATCAGTATTTCCATTCGTTGTCCTATAACCGCCATTCAGATCGTCTGGCTCGCATATGAGTTAGAGCTGGACGATCTGTTCCTACTGGCATGTTGAGTTTTACTTGAAAGTTCTTTTCACTAGAATTTACGTTTAACTTTTTATTGGAGTTGTCCTTTTTTGACGGAGAGACATCAAACACTCAACAGAATCGTCAAATGGCCTACATGATAGGCGAAAGGCAGCACAATGGTCGTCCAAAGCAGATGAAAATGACCAAATGAGGGCTAAAGTAGGTGCCAACCTTCGCATAACTACATGGGAAGTAGTCACATCATCGTTGACCAGGATATGGTATCCCGGGAGTTGAAGCAAGTTGGAAACATTTCCATTTCGATTGCCAAAGTCGATTTTGACACTTGCCAGAGTCGACTTAGGATCAAAAATTTACGGTCACTGTTTGGAGGTTTGTTTACGGAATCATCAGTACATCGTTCTGTGATCAAAACAGCGATGAACTTCCACGAACACGCTGAAATCCATCAAAAATTCCATTGCATTTATCCAGCTATAGGTAATAGAAAAGATCCAATCCTTTTGCAGCGCTCAAGAACGCAATAAACAACCATTAAAACCGCTAAAATTCAACAACTGTAGCTTCGAACCTGCTTCATCCAACATACTGTGAAACTTCCCGCCAATCGAATACTAGTTTTTGAAGGATTTCGCCAGTTTTTCTCATTGGGAATTCTTTGGCAACCAGTTCTAGGAATACCTTAGAGAAATTCGTCGCCTTCAAACTTTAAGAATTAGTGTAAACCGAAATAGATGAAATTGCACGCTACTACAATAAGTTGTACTTTGATTTTCAGTGGTCCCTACTTTGATTAATAAGGTTGGGTATGAGCGTACTTATAACAGCTTGAAATTCAAAGTCTAAAACTGCGATTACTTTTGCACCAAAGTATAGTAGTAACGCTTAACCGAGCAATAACGCTCTCAATAACGCCAGCGATGAGAGAGATCGCAGCTGAACTTGCCGATAGAGCGGTGGTTCCCCAAGAACTGCAAAGAACTCTGCACATTAGCAAACACGTTTGATAGTAACTCCACTACTTGTTTTCTCATTATGTCTACGACATTGCTCTTACCAATTCATTCTTTCTTCAGGTTTATTAAACTCATTTCGAGCGTGTGCTTGCTTAAATAGATTTAGTAGTGACTACTTGCTATGGAAAAATGTTTGATAGAAATAAACTGGGTTAAATAAATGTCAAATAATACTTCTTAACAAATACTTAATAGGTTGATTTTTTCCTACTATTTATTTGCTTGTTGAAGGAGATTTATTTGGCTTATGATGTGATCATTTTCGACTTCGGACTGATGCATCGGGTGTTGGGCACGGACGAATGCGTCGCCAATTACCTAGGTAAGTATTTATTTAATGTGTGCGAGGCATCACCACGCATCCGTCATTCGGGGAAGGTCCTCAGAGTTGCATGGAGATTCAGCAGCAACTTGAAGAATTTCGATCTTTTCATGACTGTTGTTGAATTGTTGCAACTCTATCTGGAATTCTGGGAAAGTCATGCTGGGGCGTTCCTAGACCTTCGTCAAGTAGCAGTAGCCAGTCCACATTTAACAAGGATGAGCTCGTATGGGTGCCAGTAACGTTGAAGGAAATGACAAATCAGTGTTTCTCCACGTCCATCGGATAATTCATTTCTCTAGGTGAACATCACCTTTATCACTTGTAGTCCAGTTGGTCGTCGAGTGGATCGACCAGGCGCCAGTAAATCTTCCATTTTTCCTTGTCGCGTACACGAGTAGCCCAGTGGGTTCTGCTCGCTCTAGGGACTCGTTGAACATCAAAAAAATCTGACTATCGGGTTGGTGGTCTTCCTGCAGTGCGTTTGATATCCCGAGCAATCGAATCACTAACGGCTGTTGTCCATCGGTTGCCGTTCATACGAATTACATGTCCGGCCAACCTTATCTACTACGACTGTTCGGCACACGAAACGGTATCCCTAATTTTTGATAGTAGACGCAGGTCTGAGATTCGGGTTTCTTCCCTTATTTGTGTGACACGAGTTGCTCCTACATCGTTCTTCCGACTCAGTATTCAATTACGCTGACGCAGCGACCAGATTTCTGACGCATACGTTAAGGCAGGAAGTACCGTTGAGTCGAAAAGTGGGCACGGAGTCGGATGTTCTTTGTTCTCTTTACTAAATCCTCGATGCTCTTAAAAGCTTCCCAGGCCACTCGTTTCATTCTGCTCAACTCTGGAGTTAAGTTGTTCAACATGTTGATTTCCCGACCAAGATAGACAAAAATGGAGAATTCGGAGATATTCGTTCCGTTGAGCGTGAATAGGGCATACGAAACCTATCCGTTGTTCATAAACATAGTTTTTGTGAGATTTAGTCGAGGACCAATCTCTCCACAGGCTTTATCAAAGTCGGCAAGCATTCGTTCCGTTTGGCTAACGTTTGGTGTTATAACAAAGACATGATAAGCAAACCGAAGATGGTGTAATTGTCGGGCACCGATTTTCACTCTCACCTTGTCCCCTTCCAATATTCGCATGACGCTCTCGAGGACGGCGGTTAATAATTTTGTTGAGATGGTATCGCCTTGCCTAACTCCTCTTTTGACATTGATGTTAATATCATTGAAGAATGATGATATCTTGGTTATGAAATTTTGTATAGCTCACGAAAAATCTTTATGTACTGCGCAGGGACTCCTTGATAGTCGCCGATTTCGTGAAGGTCACCCTTCTTGAACATGAGCACGGTCTTGCTCGTCTTCTATAGAGTAGAGGCATTGCATTCAGAGAGGTAACGTGTGGATGGCCAAGTTCGTATGTTTGCGAGGACTGGCGGAAGGTTCTTCATGTGTTCAGATCTTATCCTGTCTGGACTTGGTGCTGTTCGATTCTTCATCGACGAAATGGTTTGTCGGATGTTGGAAGGGAGAACCGGTGGTACAACATATCCATCCTCCTCTATTTCATTACACGGAAGGTAGACATGGGTATCGACTAGATCTGAGTAGTATTAGTGAATGATTTTCTCCATTACCTTTCTGGACGATGTAACTGTTCCGTCTGGGCGTCGCAGTGCAATCATTTTGGTCTCGTCATTGGCGAAGCTTCGGTGGGCTTTGCGAATGCTTTTCCCAGCCTCTATAGCTTCGTCCATTACTGCTGGTCTTCTCTCTCTGAGATCTTCTTTTATCACCTCTCTGCATTGTTTTGCAAGTTCGGACGTTAGTTCGCGGTTGTCTGCAGCTGGGGCGATTCCACGCTGGCGTATCAGCTCGAGTGTTTCTGGAGACAGACGTCTCTTGGTGGCTTTCGAACTCTGAGCTTTCATAGCGCTAGCCTGAAGATGTTGAATGAGCCGATCGTATTCTTCGTCGATGTTATCGACAACGGCATCTTCCCGACAACCGACTAATGATTTGAATAAATCCGACTTTACGGTGGTTCTGGGACTTCGGTTTTTGAATCTAGCGGCCTATTCTTCTTACCGCGAGAAATAGAATCTTGCAAGAGGAAGCGGTGGTTTGATCCCNTTAGTTCGCGGTTGTCTGCAGCTGGGGCGATTCCACGCTGGCGTATCAGCTCGAGTGTTTCTGGAGACAGACGTCTCTTGGTGGCTTTCGAACTCTGAGCTTTCATAGCGCTAGCCTGAAGATGTTGAATGAGCCGATCGTATTCTTCGTCGATGTTATCGACAACGGCATCTTCCCGACAACCGACTAATGATTTGAATAAATCCGACTTTACGGTGGTTCTGGGACTTCGGTTTTTGAATCTAGCGGCCTATTCTTCTTACCGCGAGAAATAGAATCTTGCAAGAGGAAGCGGTGGTTTGATCCCATGTAGAATTTTGGGACAACAGCGACATCGGTTAGGCAAAACCTTCTATTTACTATGATGTGGTCTATTTCGTTATGGTACTCTCCACGGAGAGACTCCCACGTCCAGCGTTGAGGACAGGGCTTCTAGAATTGCAAGTTGCAATGGAAGGTCTTGGTCGCCATGATAAACTCAGATAGCTGCTCACCCTTTTCGTTCCATTCTAATTCATGGGTCCCAATGTGACGTTCTTCAAACATTCTTCTTGGTCCAATCTTGGCGTTGAAATCTCTAATGATGACCTTGCAGAATGTACGATCTTCTCTGTAGAACACCTCCAAGTCCATATAGAATGCTTCGGCTTCTTCGTCGTCATAGTTTGGTGTCGGCGCGTAAACGACGAAGATTGTTAAAGCCGGTATTGATCCACATCTTTTAATCGTTAATGTCCGATTCGGGTTGTAAGTTGTTCGAATGAATCGATGTTCATGGACAAACTCGTGTTGACGAGAACGCCGATGCCGCCGACTTCTCTACAGTCGCATGTTCCGAGGAACAGTTCCACGCCAGGCAGGTTCCATTGGCCCTGAAATTTTAGCGGCCTCCCCGTATTCGCCCTACCCAACGCTGCGAAATTGGGAGCCCCATCGGGGTCAGGGAAATGAAGCCGGTTTCTTTTACTGTGTTTAGCATTTTAATACCCACGTACCCATAGCTTGCTAGGCTCTAAACGTGGCGGCTGGATGTACTCACGGGTAGCTTGCCAATCTTTCCCAGAGTGGGCATGGAGCTTATTTGTAGGATGCGACTCCTAACCGTCTCTCATATACTTCCCTGTCGTTCTGTACGCCTTCCCTGTCTGTCACTTGATTCCAGGATTTTAACCGAACTGACTCGTAGAATACAATCCGCATAAACGAGAAGGTGGCCACACGCGCATGCATGAATACGCCTCGTAAATACAGAAAGTATGTGTCAAATCGGCGCAGCAGAAACAGGGAGTCCATCCCCTGGATCCACCTGCGTCTCAAGAAAACACGCGGACGCTTTTGGTTCGCGACTAACCCCCTCTCCGCTACCTGGGGACGTGCCACGTAGCCTCGCGACTAACCAGCTCGAGATTTCCTATATGAGCGAGATCCGTGGCTGGTGAACATAAGAAGCAGAGCTGCCACTCAGCCGCTCTATTGACATTACCTGGAATCAGCTGGACTTTGGCCCTTGCTCCGTGACAATTCGTCATGTGCTGATATGATTTATGCTTACTTTTGTGTATCGTATTCATCGCTTTTTAATTCAACAAAACTGGTTTAATGCCATTTATAAGAATAGAGAAAAATGCATCTCAAAACACTCAACTGCTGTGGATTTGGTGGAGCTGGCTTGATGGTTAACACGAATTTGATCATGAACATCGAATCATTTCAGCAATTAGCAACCCATTTGTACGCTTCCAGTTTCCGGAGATCCTTGAGATTCTTCACCACCTACAATTAGCTTTGGTAAAGGTGTCAATAGCGTACTCTATAGCCACTCGGAAGTTCTACAACGAACTCAATACATTCTGTAAGGTTGTCACTGGTGAGTTCAGCACTAAAACTGGTTCCAAAAGAGTGTCTGGAGATTTCCACATTGAAACCCACGGATTATAACTAAATGGACACAGTGTGTGCCTATTGAAACTTGTTGTTATGACCAATATCATTTATGAAAGGCTAGAAAACTGTGAGACCAACTGAAAATAAGGTACAGCATAGAGCCAGGATGGATTGGTCAGCTTTATAGAATGTATCATCAAAAAGCTGATGCTAGGAATACCTTTTACCAAATAGAAGAGAAAAGCCGGAGTTTCGACTAGGTTGAGGATCAAAGATGACGCCTCTACATATGCCGAGATCTGGGAAATCGAGTCGGTTTGGCAGCTGAGACGGTTTCTTGTGGGCTCATACAGAAAGTGAAGTGGTGATGCTAGTGAATACTAATTGGGACCATCTCACAGCTTTTTTGCTCCTCTCAAAAACACAGAGTTTGATGTTTAGATGGTGGTTACATGCGTTTTGGGTGGTGTATCGAGCACACATCAGCACTATCACTTGCCATCTTTTCCATGGTCTGCATGCAAAGACCGCTTTGGTTGCTCTGGCCAGGTAGGAAGAATTCTTTTCTTTTTAAAGAACGCTCGAAATGCCTCATGAAAAAGCAGAGTTTTTCCCGTATTTTATTAACCCGCCTTTATAAATTAAATCTGAACTCGAAAGACCGACTTTCTATGAACCTCGGCATAGATAGTTGATATATTTATTTATGTGATCTTATAAACTGATCTTCTTAAGCTGACGCGAGGTTGGTACAGATCTTCGTTGTCGTTGTCGTTGTCGTTGTTTTTGATGTTATTGATCGATGGCTGACGTTTCGGCGACTTCGCCTTCCTCAGAGTCCTGCAGTCCCGCACGTAACATCACGGCTCTGAGGAAGGCGAAGTCGCCGAAACGTCAGCCATCGATCAATAACATCAAAAACAACGACAACGACAACGACAACGAAGATCTGTACCAACCTCGCGTCAGCTTAAGAAGATCAGTTTATAAGATCACATAAATAAATAAATCTGAACTAATTTAGTTAAATGCATGGTAAAGCAAGTAGTCTTCATTACGAACCCAAGTTCCTTGTCAGAAAAACTGCGTGTCTATGATTAAACAGAAGGTGGTTGACGAAGGTGAATTTAGCGCGAATCAAAATGACTTCTTCCTGTCTTGCGCATTCCGACACTATGAGAATCTTCTCAGCATTCCTCATCTCTTTCTCACTGTGTGTATTCGTCTGGACCCCTAAAATAGGATGGATTTCGAAAATCAGAGCTTGGCTAGACGTTGTGAGGGCCAGTCAGATTTCAGAAGACATCGTTCCAGCGCTCTCTGGGCGGTGCCTATATTTCTTGATGTGGTTGAAATATCAAGTCACATCTTTGCAGCATAAGAGAGCGTTAGCAAAACTACTGAGCAGAAAACGTGAGCACGGAGTTTCGGGTCTGTTAATTGGCCTACGGTTCCTTTGAGAGGCTCGAATGCTGTCCATGGCGTTCTCTTTCAGACCAATTCCTTTTTCATGTCGCTCTTCGTGTTCACTGAACACCCGAGGTACACGTACAAGGTGGTTTTCATAATCAGAGAACCATCCATTTCGATTTACTCATCTTCGCATTAGGGGGTCTTCGTGAACCGGGTCTTCATCTTATTTATGTGCGGTCCAATCCTTTTTTCCGCTTCATTAAGTGAGCACCGTCTCTCTTTCACTGTCGAAAAGATGATGAAGAAACGAAGATTTGACAAGAATTTTCCATCACTACGTATGCCTTTCTCGTCTCAATCGACTTGATTTTCCACTGCAGTTCGGCAGTAAACAGCTTTAGCGATATTGTATCCGCTCTGTCGAACCCCTTTTCCTATGGGTGTGATGGAGAGCAGAGAGAAAAGCAGTGTATTTGTGCTGCAGTTCTGGTACGCCTGCTAGTGTTCACAAATAGGACGGATCCTCTTCTTGGTCGATGAGCGCTCATGTTTCGTAGTCGGTAAAGGTTACGACAAGCGGCAGGCAGTACTCCCTTCACACTTCGATGACCCGTGATACGGTTTAGATGTGGTCCATGGAGCAGAATTCATATCGAAGTCTTCTTTCCTCAAGTGCTTATGTATAATCCAAGGTTTTCGATGTGTGCAAAAGGGTAACCTTTTTGGACAGCTTGCATAGTGCACTACTGTCCGATATTATACCTTTTCTATTTTCTTCTACTATAATTTCGCGGCAGGGTACTAAGCGAAATACAACCACAACGTTGCTGAGATATTTGCAAAACTCTGGACCGCAGGTGTCTATGGTGGGGAACGAACGCGCAAAGATTGATAGAGATAGCTGAGAGACAGGCGAAACAAAGGACCCGCATGGTGTGGTGGTGAACGCGTTACTCCCCGGAGAGGACAATAGCGCGTTCGTTCCTCACCATAGACACCTGCGGTCCAGAGTTTTGCAAATATCTCAGCAACGTTGTGGTTATACTGTCCGATAGTTATGAAGAACCCCTCGGTTAACCTTCTTGGATAGGAAGACCATGGGCGAGGTATTTCACTCACCTGGGATCTTTCTTTCTGAAGGTAAAACGTCATGTGAGTTGCGAGAAGTATAATAGATGTAGATTGTGGTTTCCAACTCGGAAAAATTGAGAGGCCCTAGAACTGTGCCTCTTTTTATGCTTATCGCAACTCGAAATGCAGAGAGAAGAATCCTTGGCGGTTCTTCTGTAGGGAATAATGTGGTGCCAATATTATATTTATATTTGTCTTATGGTCGTCATATGGGGGAATTTAAATTTTTCCAACGAAAGATACCTAGGAAATTTGGCAGGTAACACACCTAGAACTAGTCCTTAGCACAGCACAAAATACCTTTTTTGAACTTTTCGCTAAATTTGTTCACCTTTTAGCTCTACTAATTCAGTCCTCATACTCGCTGGGACTGTCAGTACTGACAATGGCGACATTACCTAAGTTTCTTGAGGCTGTCGGTGGCCGAGTCGACGTTGAATTGACCTTAATGTTGAGCGCCTATAGTTTTGGGTATGATATTTATTACTTTATTTACATTAATATATGCATCAAAATACCTCTAGCGTACTAAAATATTGCCAGTATCTAATCAAGGTGGATTCGCATACAAGCAGAACATCCGAATGGATAGTTCAAAATGCAGACAAACAAACTCTTTAAAGTACCTCCAAAATTGCTATTTACTATGTCGTCAGATTCACGTTCAACTGGATGTTCACGTTCATTCTCTGGCACCATTACTGGCACCTTGAACGACTCGACGCTCCTCCGTCAGCGGCACGGCGTCGGTCGTACAAAGCTCCCGGAGTACTACGTGAGAACAACGTTTGACCTTGGCGAACTTCGTCTATTTCACCTCGATGGCCTGCTAGTGAAGGCCACCAGGAAAAGTTAGTCATGCGGGTAACGTAGCCAATAAATACAAAACCTTACGAAAACATCTTATTCGTATATAACCTCTCTGTGTTATGCCGCTGACAATGAACACAATACACATTTTTCCTGAAACTAATGTTACTGTTTCCTTATAGACAAGTTAATTAGGAGAAGACAGATATAACGTGTAATCTGACAAAACGACAAAAGAAATAGAATCCATCTGTAAATGAAGACGTCGTTTATTCTTTTCAACGAATACATGACATAGAAACCCCTACCATCATCGGCGAGTTTCTACTAGTTTGCAGTTGTCTACCAAAACATGAGTAAATCGAACGATGGTGAAATCCGAGATTTTACTGAAAACGGCGAATTTTAACAGGAAACTCCAGCAAGAAAGTTCTTTGTAGCATTTGTTATAATAGCATTTACAACACATGGAGGATCAGCAAAGAAACAAGGGAAAGGTAGAGATGAATCAATACGAGTGTATGTGTAGTAGTTTCCAACGTGGACATTCAGATCCATTATCATAAATACTGTTGGCTGCTGCGCCATAAATTCTACTGATATTTTACTAGTTAGACAAGGCTTTCTTCCCTTGTGTTATTATAGGGAATCAGCATTGCGAAGACAATCAGTCGCTGGTTTTTGTGAAAAGGAGGAGGATTTTCCACCTTGAGACGATATTGACTTATAGGCAACTGATTCTTCATGGTAGTTAATGTTTTTCATGTGTTAGTGAACGACTTCTGCTTAAGTACATACGGAAGAACCATTGATGGTAAGCCGCAGCTGTTGAAGAGGTGGAAATACTCACTAGTCTGTGCCTTCGAATATCATCACATTGCCAAGGTTGATGGAGTATTGTAGCTTATGCGTTTTTTCTTTTGAAAAATCTCCGGTTCTTTTCTAATGGTGTTTTGACGATACGTACATCTTCTATTTCTCATGCTTGAGGCAGCACTTTTAACACATAGTTTAGCTATACACGACTGTTCTCTGCGTAGTCCTTTCAACACGCTTGTGCAGGGCGTCAAGAATTGCAGTAGTGTTGAGTATCTTCAAGGCGCAAATATACTTCAGATCACTTTAAAATAGTAGCAAATAAATAAATCTATGCTATTAGATCATTTTCTATAAGGGCTCGGTTCACTACCAGGATTTGGAAGGGTTGCTTTAGTTGTGAGAATTAACAGGAGAATTTAGGCCCAAATTTTGCACAAGGCTTCCTAAGCAGATCACTATTAAATGCACCCAAGTATACGTAATGTGAGAAGCACCTTTGTTAAGACTCCTTCAGTGACAGCCGCCATAAAATGTCAATTTTCCGTAAGAAGCGTAAATTGCGTGCAGCAAATACGTATGCTAAATATTTTGATTCTATTAAAAGTTGTAAATTGTGAAGTCCACCTCCCAACGCTTTACCGCCTCATCGTGGCTGGGGGGTGTTCCTGGGTGTTGGACTACGATGTACAGCGGGGGATTCATTCCCTGGCAGGGTCTCTCAAGCTGAGAAGGAGTCGGCGTTTCCATCAGGAAGCCTAGCTAAGAGCAAACCAATACCAGGATCCACCACCGTCTTGGTATCAAAGTCGCATGGTGATAAATGTCCCTCTGATCCACAAGGGCTGCGACTGCCTGTGGTGGTGAAGACATAGGGCAGACTTTGGCCAGGTTGTCCTCGGGATTTCAGGGAACCACAATGGCTTAACCAGCAAATCTCCGAAAAATGGGTATTATACTGGGGCCCGCACAACCAGTGGAAACGGGCCATTCAAGTATTCAAGTAAATTGTGAAGTAACTGTTTTCAAGCACAACTTTTTTCTCGCCTATCTAAGAAACTGTGATAACATTAAGTCCCAACCTATAATGCTTATAAAGCCACCCTGAGTGAAAACACACTCATGGGCATTGTCTCTGTGAATACAGTTTTTCTGTTTTACAAACACTCATTGGTTCGAACAAATGCCCCACTCTCAGCAAGCCTTCCTTCTTCTCTTCGCGGTCGGAAAACCGAGACCACACTTGTTTGGGAGGATAGCAACACTGACTCGGGCCATGGCAAGTCATTGCATTGGCCGGGAATGCAACCTCTAATGATGCTTCATGAAGTCGAATACATGGTGCATCGCTGAGAGATTGGTCAATACAAGGAGCTTGATCCGTTATTCTTTGTGTCTATTAGGATTTCCCCTCAACATGGCGATAAAGTGCCGATGCTTTTAGAATCTTAGTGTACAAATCTCCGGAGAACGGTTTTTTGGAAAGTACTATGTATTGAAAACATCATTCCATGGCCTGCCCTCTGGTGCATAACCTGCGGTGGAGAAGCAGAGTGAACGAATGATGTGCGCTACACATAATGTGTTTCTCCTTCAGTTATTTATGTTGGTACACTGAGATCTTTTAACCCATTTTTTTTTATTCAGCCGTAGCTCACCCAGTAGAAATGCTATGCCAGGTGTGGCCCAGCAGAAACTGTTCTTAACACTTAATAATAAGGTATAAAAGACATTTTTTCGGAAAAGTTAGTTCTGCGGCATGAAAGAACGTCGAACTTAGAAACTGTTGTCAGTGGAAAGGGCTCTGAAATTCCTCTATTTTAATGACGAACTTGACCATTTTGGCACATTTCGCTGTGATAAGATGTTTGATCATTTAGAAGACTTCTTCATTGGATCGGTACTCAAATCAGAGTGTGCGTCAATGTGTCTACGTGCCTCAACATTGCCTTCAGTCACCAATTTTTTTCTACCACAGCCTTTTAATAGTGTTTTAGACCATAGAAGCTCACTTTACAACCAAAACAATTTATATGCACACACAATTTGAACCAACTAGCAATATTACTAACCATCCTAGATCAAAGAACCATGAATTCATCCCGTCAACATTTGTCGTTTCCAGTAGCATATCTTTCTGTACCCCGTGTCTGCTCGTTGTTAACAATCACCTCTAAAATGCTAACTGCGAATAATTCGTAAAAATCCGCCAGTTCTCTGCTCCGCTCTTTTTTCCTCCCACAGGAAGTTTGATACCGCTTTGCCGACTCCAAAGGGATAGAGTACTTGATGGCTGCGGGCGTCGGATCGAACCTATAACCGATCTCATTTGTATGACAGAGTGCTTTTTACCACTGCTTTACACATCTCCCATAGAAAAAGATATATTTGCTGAAAATTCTATGATAGCGACCTAATATCTCCATGGTAAAAGTACACAGGATATGATCAGGACCAAAGTAAAGGTTGTCTTCATAAATACCAAATTAACAGTTGTGTCCATAAGTATGACATGTTTAGGCCATGCTACAAAGATTGTATTGCAGTATGACTACCTTTGTGTGCCAGTTTTGACCTATGGATCATCCGTACCAACTTTAGCGTACCAGAAATCCAAAAGGCGGTGGTCCAGTTAGACCTCTAGGAGAATGCGCATCTTCACATTCGGGCGGAGTTATGATTCAACATCACAGTCAAGTTATTGTTCTTTAGAAGAGTTTTATTATAAGGATTAGGTCACCACCATTCTGAATCATTGCCATGGCTTCACTTATTTACATAATTGCGTTATGGTCGAAACGATAGGCGATCAACTCACTCCTATTACATAAAAGATCGAATTTCGTTAACCACTAAAATTCAAATCTTGGAAAGGCTCCTCAAAACCCTGTTTAAATTGAGTTCTTTTTCTCTTTAGATATAGTTTCGATATCTGGAAGCTTGAAGGAAATCTTTAAGAGGAGCAATCAGTCCGTAGTTCCTTTATAAAATTAGCATTGATTTCTCATCTTGCGAAACGTGCACGCCTGCGTTATCGTCGTACAGCAATCGTTCCAGTCAACCGGAAAAAATAAAGTGTGCTCATCCCAGTAGACATAGCAAATATCCAGTTATGTTATGAACCATATGACTACCAGTTCAAACTTCTCGACATCACCTTCCATACTCTCAAAACTACCTCCCGACCGTTTACCGCGTCGTCGCGACTGGGAGGTGCTCCTGGGTGCCGGGCTGCACATCAGGAGATTAACCCGAGCAGAATCTCCCAAGCTGTCGGCACTTCCATCAGGATGCCCAGCTAAAAGTAAAGCAATACCAGGATCCACCACCATCCTGGTGGCAAACTGGTCCCACGGTGGCAAATCTCCCTCCGATCCACAAGGGCCTCAAATGCCTGTGGTGGTGACGACCTGGGGCAGACTTTGGTAGCCTCATCTCGGGACTCCAAGGAAACACAATAGCTAGACCAGGAAAACTCCAAAAAGTGGAGAATGTGCTGGAGTCCGCACAACCATTGAGGATAAACCGTCCAAATATTCAACTATTCTCAAAAACCGTTAAATACATATCCACACCGGAAAAATTCATCTTATTTTCTAGCTCGTTCCTTACCGTAGAATCACTAGTGTTCAACTATAAACATCTGGAGCTAACTTCTGCACCCTTCATGTGGCTACTGCCATACCATTTCCATAAAGCCCTTTTATATTCATCGCCACATCTATCTCTACATACATTGTTTGAGTTCATGATTCATAGCCGTCCAGTGTGACATGATGATGACATTAGAAAATGGACAAGGGTTTTAATTCGTTACCGATATGTTCAAAAAAAATTTAAGGCAAAGTTAGATGGAGGTTTAAAAATCACCCATCCTGCTTTGAACGTAGAAGACATGAAGAACACCGTCTCAACGTCTTCAACATAAAAATGACGAAAACCTTCACTAGAGGAGACTGAGTTCTCGTCGGATTCGATAATGAGACTACAAGATCGAATTTATCAAGACTATTCGCCTCTTGCATCACACTGGGGTGCGTGTAGTGCAGTGGACCGAGGCGCCTTGCAAAACACATAGGATCGATCTCCTTGACCCAGGTTTACCAAACGTTCGCTCCCTCCGAGATCGGCAAATTGGTACCGGAAAGATAGCAGACTGGCTTCATACACCGTTGCGCCACCGCGAGTCATTGTCAAGGCCAGATATGCAGCCACCAACGATGCTTAATGAAGTCGGATGCATGGCGCAGATATAGATCAACGCCGAGAGCTTAATCCTTTATTTAATTGTGCATCACACTGTGAGTCGTAAAACAGCTTCCACACTGTCACAACTCGCTGCAATACCGACCTGGATATTTTTCACAAGGTGTAATTTATTTTGCACTTCCCATCTGGAGCTATGAATTACAGTAAATCATGCCTTATGAGACAAAGCACAGCCTTAGCAGGAAAACCACTTCTGTATAGGTAAGATACAGCCTTAAGCCCCAAAAACACGTTCTACCACAGCATGCCGTATTGGATGAGTTAGCAGCAACTTCAGCTTCAATGTCAAAATTCTTCATCTTGTGACCTCCACGCCTCATCTGTTTCAAATTGAAATATTTCCACCTTTAATCCATTAACCACTGCTACGATCAAAAAATAGAGTGATCGCTACAACTTTCCGCGTCAGCCTATCAGATACACTCTGACTTCAATGTGGAAGTTGAAAATCGCTGAGGTTACTAGCTCGTATAAGCCACTTTATTCACAAAATATAAAGAACACTGAAAAAACTTATAAGTAGAAGCAAGTGATTGAACGTGAGTGGTAGTAACAATAACTGATATAAATTAAAATCTCATGGTTGGGGTGGTACGATGGTTGATGAAAACCTGAGATATTTCGGACATATGTCAAACAAGAACAGAGATATTAATCACGGAAGCAACTCGGGTGAAATCGGGTTTGAATAACGGAGAACAGTTCAACAGCGCCTGCAAGACAGAAGGTCTGCATTCGATAGAAAACTTAAGAGACTCAAACAAATCAAGACGCCAACGACCCGCACATTTCTAAACCGCCAACGGATTTTTGATTGACGTGTGATGTTGCAGATATATATCGAGAAGAATATGTCTTCCTGACATCAACATAGCACTGCTCGACAAAACAAATAAACAATCAAATCTATTTGATGAACAAATACCTAGATAGTGCTTAGCATGAAGTTGCATAGAATGTCTAGTAATGCTAATGTTACAACATTCCAAATAATATAATAAATGGATCGAACACCAATGACTTCTGGATAATACCCAGAGAAACTGCGTAAAAGAAAAGCAACAGCGTAATGGATAGAGGACATTAGCAATATTTTCATAGCACACTGAAATTTAGAGTCTGGAACTTGACACTGTGATAGAGCTAAGCTATAAAGCAATAATTATCACTAAATCTCCTTACTTCATTATACAGCAAGTTCATGGTAGCCGTTATGCGTACTACCAGGAGCTAATCAGATATGAGGACGATTTTAAAGCTCTTAAACAAGTAAACATGAATGGCTAGTGGGTTCTGTGAGTGAGGCAATGGAATGGAATTATGGATAGAATACAGTACTTTCTAGGAAACTAGAAAGAAACACAGCTAAAATGAAGAGATATGAATTTCCTTAGTGAAACTATTGATAGGCAATGAATAAGTATGGTTTTTGAAACAGCGACCACTTCACTTGATGATAAATGTTGAAGCAAGCAGTGGGAAATCTCGACTGCTTCAAATGCAGGTCACATCAAGAGTCCCATTGCTCTCTAAGAACTCCTTCCAGTTCACTTTAAGGCTGTCCACCTTTATCAGGGACAGTAGGATGAAGCATTCCCCACTTTCAGGTTCCAAGACCTTAATAAAGAACAAGCATTTAGTACTATGTTGAATGGCCTATTTCTCTAAACGATAACGACCCAATCCTCGGAACTCTGTGATAATATAATGCTGTAACGAATAAGATCAAAAGCATCTAATCGACTAAAACAAATGCAAAACTATGACACAATCAAATACAGCGCTTCCCACACTGTCCACAGGAAAAAAGGAAAACATTCAACAGAATCAAAAACTAAGTAAACCGTCGATTATACACACTCAAGAACGAAAACCGAAATTTGCACAGAACTTTAAACACACATAACTTCGGATAGTTGCTTCATGGAAAAACACCGACTACACGCCGCGCACACTATAAAGCCAAGTCATCCGAAATATCTCCATGTAAAAATTTGATGTTAAAACCTGCCTCGAATTCTGCACTTTCAGGATTGATTGCAGTCGGAAATTGTTTTATTTCACATACAAAGGTATCAACACGGTTTGCGTTACCCTAGAACACAAGAACGCTAGGAGACAATTAAAAGACTACTAAAAACTGATCATACCTTCTTTTGCTTTCTCTCAGTCAGAACTTCCAAAACAAAACATAGAGAATGAGCTTTCAGCTCGAATTTTGTGAACTTTCCATTTGACAGCAACCGAGAAGGCGAGTTAGGCTAAACGTATTATAACATTCTACAAATGACCCTGTTCATTTAATATAAATATTGCGCTCATGTTTCAGGTCCACTAATTTGGAAATTTAAACGCGTAATTTTAGATCACAATGCGGTCACTTTTTATTTACTTCCTATTCTTTTCCATGACACGATATGATGTGAAATAGAACCACAATCATGCTGAAATATCTGCAAAACTCCGGACACCAGGTTCATCGAACTAGATAAGACCCTGTGCACGAGCTAACGTGTTCACCACCGTACCATGCAGGTCCTTCGTTTAGTTTTTCCCTCAACCGTTTTTTAACCTATAGGTGCTACGAACCCGGAAAGGGTAATAGCGAGTTCGATCCCCACCGCAGACACCTACGGTCCGGAGTTTTGCAAATATGTGAGCAACATTACAGTTATATATGTATTCTTTCTTGATAAGCTTGCACGAGGTTGATAAATATATTTATTTTCGGCTAACGTTTCGACGTCTTCGTCTTCCTCAGAGCCGGTGAT
>UYYA01005012.1:3151-46347 GCA_900624975.1 Angiostrongylus costaricensis
CCTTCTTCAGAGCCGCTTTTTCGTGACTTCCAATGAGGAAGTTTAGAACAGCTGATTATAGTCGCATGTGGTTGACGACTCATTGGAAGTCACGAAAAAGCGGCTCTGAAGAAGGCGATACTGCCGAAACGTCAGCTAGCGTTGTATTGTATTGTGTTTTTATGAAAGTAAATGTATGCTGTTTAAAAACCTCACGATTGCTGAACAAGAGAACTGCATAGAATCTGAACACTACGTTTAGCGCAATGGTAAAAAGTCTCTTTAACACACACTTTGTCGTTGAATCGAACACATGCCCTAAGAACTATTAAAGAACCAACACTACCTCACCTCTACCCCGCTTTCCTCCTTTCGCTTTGTCGTTCTGACCAAACATATTTCCACCGGTGGAACAGGTTTAACGCTTTAGAGAGAAATATGAACAGAAGCCTCTAACCGACTTAATCAACACCGTTATTTCGCTTTCAATTATTACTGATTATTACTGAGCTCATTAGGACGCGTCTGACGCAGTGGTCGGAGCCGCCCTTCAACACACACACGGGATCGGTCCCCGCGCCCATTGTCCACCAAGCCTTCCATCCATCTGGGGTCGGCAAATTGGTAGCAGACTTGTCTGGGAGGACAGCAGCACTGGCTCGATGCATCGGTAGGCCACCGCGAGTAAAGGCCAGATATGCATTCTTCCACTTCCATCGGTTCTTAATGAAGTCGAATGCATGGCTCAGGGATTGATCTACGCCGAAAGCTTTATCCCTTTTATCCTAACGGGTTCACCGATAAGTAATCCGCACTAAAATCACAAACCGTAGGCCTAATGCATAAATCGATTGACAAATGAAGCTTATGTGTGAGAATTATATGTTTAATAAATACTCCTCACCTGTAGGCAGTTACTGCAATTCCCTTTTCCTTGCAAAACACTCTCAACTTTTTTTGCTGGAAGTATGGATGAATCTCGATCTGAATGATACTAAATCGCATTGCAGAAAGATTTAGTCGTGAGGATAGTCTCATTGGCCAACTACGCATGAACGCTGGATAGAACGGATCCGATGTGTTCACTGATCTTCAAAACATTGTTTTTAACACGACATGCAATTGAAAAGTTTGCACCATAGGTGATTTTCGTGACCTTATAATCTTTGGCGTGTCTACGGTTCGAAATTACCAAACAACCAAACACTATGCTGGAGTACACGTGACTTTTCGTGATTCATGAAGAATAGCCATTCAAGTAAAAAGTAGGCGGCGCTACATAATTTATTATTTCCCTGGACTTTTGCAGATTTTGCTTGAGTAAGCATGAAAAGAGGAAGCGGGTAGCGCAGTGATCACGATTCCTCTGCAATGCACTCTTGGTCGATCGTCGTTCGACACCATGTTCCAAGCGCACTAACGCTTTCGTTCCTCTCGATTCAATAGATTCCTACTGAACTATTCTCTAATGATAAAACATCGCATTCACGCATAAATAAACCATTCTAAGTGATTGCACAGGCCGGGTATCTATTCAACCATTTCTTGTTTGCCACGAATGAAGTCGGATGCATGTTACAGCCCTCAGAGTTTGATTAGCACCGAACGCCTTATCCTTTTTCCTTTACTCTTATCCATCAGAAACTGAACAGGCGATTATAACGCAAAGAAAATCAGTAATTTTCAATATAACTCGATAGAAGACGAAGAAACCACATGGAGAAGACGAAAAACCGTGGATAATCCGCTCTGATGAAGAACGTCGAAGCATTAGTAGAATAAACATCGTTATCGGCGTCGCGTTAGCTTAACAATCCAAGAAGATATAACCACAATGACGTTGAGATCGATAGACCTAGCTGAGAGACAGGCGAAACGAAGGGCCCGCATGGTGTGTTGGTGAACGCATTACTACCCGGAAAGGACAATAGCGTCTTCGTTTCCCACTGCAGACATCTGCGGTATGGAGTTTTGCAAATATCTCAGCGTCATTGTGGTTGTACCTCGAATCATACCCTGCCGTTAAAAATTATAGCAAACAAAAAATAAAAAGTTAGCATCAAGAAGATGTAGTCTAAATCTTTCGGCACCTGTAGAACAGCTGGTTTTATAGTGCTGTTGGCGATTACTCGCTCGATTTGCTTGTGGTTGAAATTCGAAATGCCAATACTACGAATCTGAAAACACACATTTTTCATCCTTTGCTCAAAAAAAGTTGTTGGAGACATCCAAAAAACTTTTTTTTGACCTTTATTATTTTAGTGGAACTTTTTGGTCACAAAATAAATGTTACCTAGGTTGTACGTTTTCTAACCTTTCGCATAACTTTTTTCTCAATGGAATTCATTTTCTGATTCCGTGTGAACGCTGTGCGATTGGTCTCCACGTGACATATTTAGTGGAAGACTCATAGAAAGCGGTGAGTGTGCAAAGACTCTGTGTTCAATGTGATTGAAATTTTGGTTCAGCATTTTCTCTCTTTGGTTATGGAGGTGTTTGGCCATGTAGATTGGAGTCAACATGACCTTTCCAGACTCTGAGGAAGGCGAAATCCGTTGAAACATCAGCTCGTACGTAAATAAGGAAATAAACTAACACCTCGTGTTTGCTGAACAGAAGTAGAAAGGAATCCATTTTATCCAATGAAATTTTACTCTGTTAAGTGTTTTCTGTAGAATCGTTTTTATTAGTATTACCGTTTCTGTTATTGTTACTACTGTTGCATTGTTATTAATAGTACCGTAATAGGCACATATGGCACAGTGGTCGGAGGCGCCCTGCAACAAACGCGTGGAATCGATGCCCGCGCCGATGGTTCACCAAGCGTTCTCTTTCTCCGGGGTCGGTTAATTGGTACCAGAGTTGTCTGGGAGGATAGGAGCACTGGCTCGATACATCGGTAGGCCACCGCGAGTCATTGTGAATGTCAGATATGCATTTAATCACCTCCAAACGATACTTAATGAAGTGGAATGCATGGCGCATCCCTCAGAGATTGATCAACGCTGAGAACTTTATACTTTTTTACTACTGTAATTCTCTACTTTCTTCGCCTACCTTTCCCTCTTTGACAAATTCCTCCAGAACCTTCCATGTCGTCAAGTAATCCTCGTTAGAGTATCTCATCTTATAACCGTCCGATCTCTAGAAATCCAGAACATCTAGGAAGATGAATAGCAGTTTTCTTAAAACTATTTTCTTCATTTAAAACTTTATTTTGTCAGTTTTCAATTGTTAACTGAATAATCCGAGGTCAAATAAAAGTACGTTTTAAAAAAATTGTTGTTTATAAAATAAATACAAACCTTTGGAAATGGGCCACCACCTTCTTCATAGCCGACTGGCCAATGAATAAGCATTAAGTCAACGTACTTCAACTGTAGTTGATCAAGGATTTCAAGTACATTCTTCTAAAACCGTAAAAATTTCAAACAGCAGAAAACTTTGAGTCAAGACGTCCATTAGTGCACATTAAGTGGAAATAGCTAGAAATGTGCAGAGAAACATTGTAAACTATCGTCAAACTGGCACAGAAATGAGCAACTTCTGTAGAAGACGGAAGTTTTTGTTTTGCGTTCATTTACTGCATAAAACAGCATTTATGTACACAAAGCCGCTTTTCAAATTCTACGATAACTAGCTCTAGAAGCCACCACGATGCTGAGGTAATCACAATCTTAACCCTTTTATTTACTGCAGGGTATGTTGCGAAATATAACTTCTATAATGCTGAGATATATTTATTTATGTGATCTTATAAACTGATCTTCTTAAGCTGACCCGAGGTTGGTACAGACCTTCGTTGTTGTTCTCGTTGTTTTTGATGTCACGTTTCGATGGCTGACGTTTCGGCGACTTCGCCTTCCTCAGAGCCTGGACGTACTTTATGTTCGAATACTTACTTCGAATACTGTTATTATTCGGTGGAAAAGAAGGTTAAAGTATTAATGAAGATCAAACTTTCAAATAGACGCCATATTGAACAGAAAGGCCACTCACCGTGAAGAAAAAAGCACTTATCAAAAATATGTATCGTACGGCTAAAAATGTGTGTACAGGAGAAGAGGAAAAGAAGGAATCGCAAAACCTGGCACGAAAAAATGCCATTTCTAATGGCTGCGAAGTAGAAGCCACTCGGTTTAGAGGAAAACGCTGGGTACTTTCCCAAAATAATATTCCAGACGAAAGTAGGATCCCTTTAAGCTGCCCTTCATATCAGATGAAGTAAGTCACGCCATTAAAAAGTGCTTAAGAAAAAGTGGTCTTGAAAATTATGTAACGATTGTTGACATCCCACCCAATACTCTACGCCGCCAGTTAGTTCAAAACCGTCTCTATTATCGTCTGTGCAGCTCAGAAAACTGTGTGATCTGTCCCAACGGGAGAGACGGGGATTGCATGAGTTTAGGTATAATATACTTGATCTCATGTAATGCATGCGGCGAGGAATATATAGGAGAAACGGGTAGACCACTTTGTGTCCGCATAAAAGAACATCTAGATGGAAAAGCTAAAATCCGTTTAAACACCCCTCTAGGTACGCATAGGGCACAAATGCACAACGGCGATGATTTTGAAGTGAATGTGCGGATCCTAGCGCAGGAATCAAAAACATCAACGCGCAAAACTCTTGAGGCGTTTTGGATAAATTTCAAAAATCCAAAGATGAACCGGAAGGACGAATGCCTCACAATCACGCGTGACCTGGCGCCCTATTTCAAAATGATATTTTGACCCCTGGGCGTGTCTTGCTCGCGACTCCACGTGAACTACGTGTGGGCCAGTCCCGCACGTAACATCACGGTGAGTGGCCTTTCTGTTCAATATGGCGTCTATTTGAGAGTTTGATCTTCATTAATACTTTAACCTTCTTTTCCACCGAATAATAAAAAGTATTCTAACATAAAGTACGTCCAGGCTCTGAGGAAGGCGAAGTCGCCGAAACGTCAACCATCGATCAATAACATCAAGAACAACGACAACGACAACGAAGATCCGTGCCAACCTCGCATCAGGTTAAGAAGATCAGCTGATAAGATCACATAAATAAATATATCAACTATCTATGCCGAGGTTTATAGAAAGTCGGTCTTTCGAATGCTGAGATATTTGCAAAACTCCGGACCGCAGGTGTCAGCGGTGGAGAGCGAACGCGCTATTACCCTTTTCGGGTGATAACGTGCTCCATCCCTTTATCGTTAGCGAGTGATTGGTGATGACACTGCTTGATAGAAAACTAGTTGAGAGAAATGCGAAACGAAGGATCCATGCGGTGCAGTGGTGAACACGTTAGCCCGGAAAGGATAATAGCAGGTTCAGTTCCCACCACAGATACCTGCGGTACGGAGTTTTGCAACTATCTCAGCATCATTGTTGTTGCATTCCACATAATTCCCTGCCTTGAAAATTGTAGTAGGAAATAATTAAAAGTTAAATAGTTCTAGCATCGAAAAAGAAGCTTCACAGTTAAGAAAAACCACATGCATACCTTACAAGCGGGAGCTGAGTGAAACGTGTTCCACACTTTCGACGTTATGAAGATGTTTTCTCTCTGTAATTATTTATATTACTTGAATGTCACTCAGTAATCCAGCATGGCTTGACTCAGAGGTAAGTTTTATACGAGGATATAGTGAAATATACTACTTCATGTTTGAAAAAGAGGGACAAGCATATCGATCATGCGCTTTCCCTCTGTAATTATCATAGGTGAATGATACTTAGCAATCCACAGTACCTGGTTTAGAGATAACCCGGACAAACTAAGAGTACTATTTTAATTTATTATTTACTGCCTACTCTTGTTTACGGCACGGTATATATTGCGAAATATAACTATAATGATGCTGAGATATTTGCAAAACTCCGGACCGCAGGTGTCTGCGGTGGGGAACGAACGCGCTATTGTCCTTTCCGGGAAGTAACGCGTTCACCACCACACCATGTGGGTCCTTCGTTGCGCGTGTCTCTCAGAAAGTTCTATCGATCTTTTACCATCAGGAATCACCCAGACAGAGTAGGCAGTAAATAATAAGTTAAAATTGTGATTGTAATTGCACCTTCAGCTTAACTGGATTCGTTGCCAATTTGGGCTCCCCAGATCAATCCCGTTGACGGGTGATTGCTGATGGCAAAAGATCGATAGAACTAGCTGAGAGACAGGCGAAACGAAGGACTCGCATGGTGTGGTGGTGAACGCGTTACTCCCCGGAAAGGACAATAGTGCGTTCCTTCTCCACCGCAGACACCTGCGGTCCGGAGTTTTGCAAATATCTCAGCATCAATGTTATACCTTTTTATTTTCTGCCTATTATAATTTCGCAGCAGGGTACTAAGCGAAATACAACCACAACGTTGCTGAGATATTTGCAAAAGTCTGGACCGCAGGTGTCTATGGTGGGGAACGAACGCGCTATTGTCCTTTCCGGGGAGTAACGCGTTCACCACCACACCATGCGGGTCCTTGTTTCGTACGTCTCTCATCTATTTCTATTGATCTTTGCCACAGCAATCACCCGTCAGCGGGATTGATCTTGGGCGCCCAAATAATTTTATTGTTTTTGGCTAAGGAGTACCCACTTATAGCATACCAATGTTTTCGGATCTTTGTATACTCACTGGTGGATGAACGTGTTCTGTCAAAGTAAATGCGGAGCTTATTTATCAGACACGACAGCATGTCTCGCCTTCTTCCCTGTCACTTTTCGTCGAATCGAACATGAAAGGTATTACATGTAGTCATCCAAGCAACGAACGCATGCATAAATATGTCAGTCTGACAAAGCGGAGAGATTGGGATCCCGTTCAAGTGAACCCATGGTTACCTTTACTGAGATTTCACATGCTGTCCACCATAGGAAAAAAACATAGGTGAAAGATAGGAAAAGAAAGGGCATCGCATGGTGTGGTGGATAGCACCTGAGCTCCCGGTAAGGGTAATAGCGGGTTCGAACCGAACATATGGTTTTGAGTTCTGCACACATCTCAGCATCCCTATTGTGGTAGTTCATATCGTATCTTGCCTTTAAAAACGACCAAGTAACAAAAGAAAGTTAAATCTTTTATAATTCACTGCTTCTGTTAATGACAAACACGAGGTTGCTATTACAGCATTCATTGATGCAAAATAACTGACGTTTCGGCGGTTTCGCCCTCTTGAGAGCCTCGAAAGGTCAAATTCACATGCAATACACTCAGGCAAGCACTTTCGTAACCTTAGCAGGCAAAACTTAGCACATAAATTTTTATTTACATAATAAACCACTTCTCTTAAACACCCACTGTTTTGTTCATTGTAAATCCTCTGGTGCTTTAGTGGAAACCAGCCGCACAAAGTACTACATGGACGAAGAATGTGCCTGGCCCGCCTTAACGAATCAGCCTGAGGAATGGCGCTAGGTCAAGCGTGATCACAAGGCACCTTTCCCTTCGATTCATATCTGGATTTCTAGAATTGATTCACAACGCTTCACAATAGCGCGTTCGTTCCCCACCATAGACACCTGCGGTCCAGAGTTTTGCAAATATCTCGGCAACGTTGTGGTTGTATTTCGCTTAGTACCCTTCCGCGAAATTATAATAGGCAGAAAATAAAAAGGTATAACATTGTGATTTCAACTACAGCCGCAGTTTAATTGGGTTCTATGCCGATTTGGGCGCCCCAGATCAATCCCGCTGACGGGTGATTGCTGTGGCAAAGATCAAAGAAATAGCTGAGAGACGTGCGAAACAAAGGACCCGCATGGTGTGGTGGTGAACGCGTTACTCCCCGGAAAGGACAATAGCGCGTTCGTTCCCCACCATAGACACCTGCGGTCCAGAGTTTTGCAAATGTCTCAGCAACGTTGTGGTTGTATCTCAGCATCATTGTGGTTGTTTCACAAATAATACCCTGCCGTGAAAACTGTTAGAAGGCAGTAGATAAAAAGTCAACATTAAGAGTACTACACATCTACGTTAACTGTACTCATTGATTGTTGCAGCCACACGACCGAGGCGCATTGCCTGCACAACGTTGCCCTATATAACTGGATCTAAGAAGGGCTGGGGGCGGGTAGCATAGTGGCAGGGAAGCCGGTCATTACGAGCACGGAGCTGATTCGATCCTAACCCTGATCCGGGCTCACCAAGCCTCTCATCCCTTTGGGGTTGGGATATTGGCACCTGAATTCTCTGGGGAAAAATCACTGTCTGCAATCCAATTGGGAACGCTACAGCCCGGCTATATCAGGACTCCAGGGAGAATTGATTCCACGAGCATTCAACGACGTTTAAGATAAAAATAAAATCCTCAAGAAAAAGTTTAGGACATAAGTAAAAGTTGAAAGCCTTCGTCAGTAATGAATAAGAGAAAACGAATCCAATGTGAGAAGTGCTGGCATCCCCAGAGTATAAGTGAAAGTCGAGTTGTATAAAATATAGTGAAACAAAAATTGGATATTTTGGATCGGATATCCCATAACTGTTTTAAAAAATCCTTTTTAAAAGTGCATATATTTTTTAAAATATCCCATCAAACATGTCCACCTTCATAACTGTGAGTGAGAACAGACGATTTGAGGCCTCTGCCTCATGCTGCCGTTATAAGTACGATGAGAGTGTTCTGCATGTACACAATAATGACAACAATAGTGACAGTTTGCTATCAATAGTAATATCAATGGTAATAAGAGCAATTTACTTTGTGACCAGAGGAAAATAGTCGTTTGAGCGCCTCGCCGATCTCCACCTGATTACCATACACCCACGCACAGTCGATGTGGGTATAACCGGCACTTATAGCAGCCTCGACAGCTTTTCCTACCTGAAATACAATTTCATTGGTGGACATCCAACATGAGCTCTTCAGTCTTACAGTATTTCGTTTGTTCGGTAAGTATTTTCTTGGAAAAAAAAACATGCCATTTTGACTCCTGAGCGCACTGGAATTGAGCGTGCGATGCCGCTTAAAGCAATTCATACTGGTAAGTGATGTTCAAGCTTTCCAATATTCTTTGGAAAATTTTAAAATATTGGCAATGAAGAAAAAGCCTAAAGCATAAAAACGCCCGTGTTATACCAAAGTTACCAAAGTTTATACAGTGGCCAGTACAAGTCAGTTTTCAGTGATTTTTAGCTAATAGTCGTATGAATACGTAACCCAAGTAATCGTTCTGGGCTAAGTTCATCACAGGACGCGCTTAACTTCCTAATTTCATTGAACGCAGACAAATAGCTTACAAAAACTGTGGTTAAGAATGACAACAAAAACTGATAGAAAGAATGAAGGAAAAAAACGATAGCAATCGTTCGAAAAGATAAACGGTAGAATCGAAAGAGAATAATTTTGACGGACCTCTCCAGATTTACTCTGCCAAGTTCCAAGACCCACTAACGGTATTTCATATCCCGACAAAAGTTTTACTGTTGGCACCTTCATTCTCTGAAATATTCTGGTCGTGAAAATTAAGAAAATTTTGCTCCAACGCTTATATAAAACCTACAGATCTAGCATGGACAATGGCAAGAACACATTGCTGTCTCGAGTTAAAACAAAATTTAGGAAATCTTTCAAAAAATTTTTATGAACAAACACGAGATTATTAAAACAGTATTTATTCAGCAGCAGTTAAAGTTTCGGAGGATTTCGCCATGTTACGAACAGACTGTAATGCATTTACAGGATAAGAACAAAACGAGGAATCACTTAATCGGCCCGAAAATGGTCACTACTAACAGCTACGAAAGAGTAGCGGTTCGAAACAGGCTTGGAGAAAGTGCAAGCTGGCAAACGAAAAGTTTAACGGAAATAAAACCCCTTCAACCTGCACTCCATCTCCAACGAGGTAAGCATAAATCTAAGACGATCATTTAAGAGGGTCATTCTAGAGAAGTCGGTAGAAGCGAAACTGAAACATTATCCGACGTGAAATAAATATTGTATTTAACTAGAGTACGATATAATGGTCTAGCAGCTCGTAATTTTATACTTTGCAACAATTTTTTTTCAGAGAAGGAGCAGGCGAATCCGAAGAATCAGAATCAGAAATCCGAAGACTCGTTGATGACAAGGGCGAAACAAAGAATGCAGTGGAAGTTGGGAAATGCTTACCTGTGTGACAGCGAGTCATACAATTTATTCATATGTATATATATATATGCTTATATCGCCAACTGAAAGAATATATTTGCAAACCATTTCTATGGAATTGCGAACGCGTGGACGCAATCCTCTTCGCTTTCTAACTGAAGGTGGAAGACTTTCGAACTGAAGGTGGAAGAAGAAGAAGGATGAAAAATAAAGGATAAAGCTATCGGCGTTGATCAATCCCGTGCGCCATTCATTCGACTTCATCAGGTATCGTTGGAGGTGAATGAATGCATATCGATGTATCGAGCCAATGCTGCTATCCTCGCAGACAAGTCTGGTGTGAAATTGCCGGCCGACCCCGGAGGGATGGGATGCTTGATGGGCCATGGGCGTGGGGATCGATTCCACTTGTGTGTTGCAGTGGCGCCTCCAACCACTGTGTCACACGCGCCCTTCGTGGAAAACTTATGGACAAAAATTTCTGTAGAAGCTGCACTACAGTGCATGAAAAACCATAGACACTACATGAGATGGAAAGAAGTTAATGGTGTTTTTAGTGCCTCTCGTTGTTCATAAGGCAGAGACAGGTTTCATGTTGTGATAAGGTTGGGTGGTGAAAATATTGCCAATCAATGCTGGCTGAAACGAATAAAAGTTACAGTTGTCACATAAGTAACAGACGTTTCCAAAAGCCGTATTGAGCGACATACACCATGTTCAAAAATATTTTTGGTTCTGAATTTCACCGGGCTACCCTTTGAAAACTTCGCTCAAAAATTGAACACATGATGCCCTTTCTTTATCGTAGGCTTCTCAACTAGATACTCTGACTGATGTAGCACATATGCTTGTGGGTTGCCTGAATCCTCGGCTTGTTTCCTAGCGTTTGTCCAAACCACCTCATGTGGTATATAGTGAAGTAACTCTAACCTTCTTTCTGATATGTAGTCAATGCGGTGAACCAAAAAAGTGCAGTGTTTCTTAAGCAAAAGCGCCATTGTGAACAACAATGGCAAACTTGGATCTCGTTTAACCCAATAGTCGCCCAATAGTAGAACATCATGGCCTTACAGGACACATTCCTCATTTGAGAATTATTTAAGGTAGGCATTTGTAGACAGTTACGAAGAGGAATTAGTGCTCCATGTTGTTAGATTTCCAAGTGCTTCTTTAATTCTGTTCAGCATTGGAGCCGAGTCATTCACCTTGTTGAAACCCAGTCTGTTGAATTCCATGTGAGGAATGGAGCACCTTGAGCTAATCTGGTCTCCAAGAACAGTATTTTCCTTGGGCTCAACCAGAGTGTGATCTTTACAACCGCGCTGTCAAGACTGGTTCGAACACGCTTAGCCTGATTTTAGTCTATAAAGACCAAGTCATCGGAAATGTTTTTCATGACGTTCTCAAGAGTGGCTGCAAAGAGCTATTTATGAGATGACACCACTCTGAGAGCTTCTCTTCATATGCTAGGGGCGATTAAGTTGGAAAGTGAGGTGACTATGTTGGAAAAGGCGAAATGTTATTAACGAAGCTGTTAAACAGCTCAAATCGAGCGACATACTGCTTGGCTAGGATTTCCACTGTCGCTTTCTTTTTCACTGAGCCAGATCAAAAGTCTCGTTCTTATTGATGTAAGCAGGACACACTGCACCCTCCAATATCGTGAGTTCTGAAGGAGTTATTCCTTCACTACTAAGCCAAATCCAAATCAGATTGATCCGAGTGGGTTCTCAGCGGCTGTCGTCCTTGTGATGTATCTTTCTGTTGGACCGATTGGAATCCAGTAAAGTGGGACACCGCTCGAGTGAGGTGTCATATGCTGCTTTATACAGGATGGTTGCTGACTGATCGTACACTGGTAATATGTTTTGACAAACAAAGTCCGTCCTGCAACAGTTGGCATTGTCAAGTTTTTTTACCGTGATACGAAAACTGGAATGAGATAGAATAGGTGTGGAAGTTTATGGATTGTAATTACACTGTCGTTACTTCCCCGTTGACAAAGCCTTCATAGCATGAAGACAAGATGAAGGGAATGCTTCCTCATTTTGAGAGCGGGCTTAAAAAGATTGGTCTCCGATTGAAACTAAAGAAAACGCTATTCATGGAGCCCGAACGCGCTCCTGATACCACTTTAATGCCGCAGGAAAAAAGCCCAAGAACACTCCACCCAAGTTCACCTGGATCTCAACAGTAGGAAATTTAACAAGTGGAACGACTTTGCAGCAAAAGTGGGCAAAGGTAAAGAAGCAGTTTATAAGATTGACAGCATCATCAAAGATATGGTTGGGAATATAATTGTGCACATGTTGACCCCCAAGAATTCTCAAAAAGGGAATATTGCTAGTCAGTTTATGATAAATTGCCAATGACTAGGGTTAAATGAGTTCCCCAAGGCGATAATGTTGCTCTCATTGGCGCATGGTCTCAATGGACAGGTTGACCGTTCGTGTTCCATCGGATTCACTAAATATCACATGATTTTCAGAGTTCCACTCTAAGAAATTAGCTGAGAAACCTGGTGAGCAACACATAACTACGTCCACATGAGACAACTACCTTGCCGAGCAGCATAGGAGATGAAAAAACGTCATGTTTTCAATTTTTTTTCCACATAGAAATGAAGCTTGTGAGTGACTGGAATCATGGAACTATTGGAGATTTTCATATTAGAATCAAGGAGAGGAATAAACACGATGGTTCGCGCTTAATATAGCCTTTGAAAAGATTTGTTTCCTAGCACCTTTAATTTGAAACTTTCATTCATTTCTGTCCATATTATTCCTTACAATTTTCACCAGCCTACAGTATCGCAGCATAAAACTTGTTTCTATTCTATGAATAACAACAGGTGCAGAAAAGTTCGCTGCTATATTTCAAATCTTGCGTTGTTTTCGTATTTTCCATGCGATATAACTTCACTGTTGGGGAAATTCCTGTTCGTCAAACGGTGATTGCTGATAGCGCCCGTAGGTCAATAAAACGGCTGAGAGAAAGACGAAGCGCAGGATTCGGATGGTATGGTGGTGAACACGCTATCCCCCGAAAAGGATAATAGCACGTTCGGTCCCCATCGCAGACACTAGCGTGTCAGAGTTTTGCAGAAATCTCAATACCATCATGTTTATACAACCACAACGTTGCTGAGATATTTGCAAAACTCTGGACCGTAGGTGTCTATGGTGGGGAACGAACGCGCTATTGTCCTTTCGAACCCACCATAGACACCTGCGGTCCAGAGTTTTGCAAATATCTCAGCAACGTTGTGGTTGTATTTCGCTTAGTACCCTGCCGCGAAATTATAGTAGGCAGAAAATAAAAAGGTATAACATCATGTTTATAGTTCACTTAATACCCTGCCATTAAAAAAGAGTAGGCAGTAAATGAAAGTAGCGATGTCCTTCATTGTTTCTCTCATCTTCAATTTGAAGACAAGGACGACTACATTCAGCAGCCTGTAATTTTACAGCTGACTCCGATTTATGTTGATTTGTAAGCTTTCTTGGTAGTGATTCACACGTACTTCTGCAATGAGTTAGGCGTACGTTCAATCAGTTATCAATTTTCTTAGATTGCAGGACTCTACAAAGCCTAACCCGAATGGCGCTCGTGCATAAACAGTGAAATATGAGGAACAGCTAAATGTCTTTCAGTCCCGTGATGAACACCAATCACTGAAAATCAGCAGAAACCAGAAAAAAAAATTTGCTGCTCGTCATTGTCATGAAGAAATACCTGCGTATGCCCACTTTCCTAGTTTCAGTGAGACTGACAATAACAGCATTCTGAAGTATGTGCCATTTTGTCATGTGAAGTTGTTGAGAGGAAAAATGGTCGGACTTGATTCTTCTTCTATCAAGGGACGCCATTTTTTCCATCTCTATATAAATCACATAAGGATATTCCATACTTGACGTTATTTCAAGACACCATTCTTTAAAGAGTAGACGCAAGTGTCTCCAAATTGTATGGGAACTAGCCGGTCTCTCGCCATCACTAACCCTTCCTCATTGGTGAATAAATACTTCTGATAATGATCTTATCGTGGCCATTTTCAGTAACTCACTAAGTCATCAGAATTAAGACAGCTGTAGATAGAGATAGCTGAGAGACAGGCGAAACGAAGGACTCCATGGTGTGGTGGTGAACGCGTTACTCCCCGGAAAGGACAATAGCGCGTTCGTTCCCTACCGCAGACATCTGCGGTATGGAGTTTTGCAAATATCTCAATAGTCTTGTGGTTAGAAGTTAGAATTAGAAGAAGGAATGCACGAAGGCGCATTGTTATACTCTCAGTACAACTCACACACCTTTGAAATGCTGACAACACCATGCGACGTGATGGACGAATTTTCTTTTACCACACGCAAGTGGTTGATGGGCTCCAAAATTATCATAGTACAAGCAAAAGATCATATCGGATGGGTAGAATTAAGAGAGGCACAAAAAAGATTTGAAGAAAGGTAGGAGTAGAACGACAATTTCAAGAAACCAGTGCGCCCTGCTTTATACGCAGGCACACAGAGTGTACATCTTGATTTCAATGCGCATTGCGGTTGCGCTCCAATAGCACGCAGTCGTGAAAGCGGTATTGCTCACCACATAATCACCATCTTTTTGTTGATTGTTGAATTAACAGAACGATTTGCAGTCGCATACAATGTTTGGAGGAAGGCTTCTCGAATTGCTCGAAATCTAGACACTGTTATCGTCACCGATTATACTTTCATAGAGGATAAGATTATCTCTGCGGAACGTAGCCTACATATATGAGAAAACGGACAAAACGCATTAGATTGAATGCATTCTGTTCTCACTAGTTTTCAGCACATAGATTTCTTTTGCTAGTCATTTTGTGTCCACTCCTCAACTATGCCACCGTACACTGTACTGTCTTGTCCCAGGAAAGTTATGTTCAATACTTAATGATTTAAATTAAAAAAAACCGTCTTTGCACAAGTTGTTTTTCTTTCCTAGTACAGTGCTTGCTACTGGCACACCGGTATTTGTGCTGTACAATACAAGTAGAAATACATCAATCAGATTCCGTGGTTTTTATTTCAGACGTGTAAAAGAAACTGTTTCTAATCAGCACAGAGAGAGCACGAAAGTACAATGAAAGACACGTATTGAATTTAGGGCACCTCGCAGTGACAAAATTTTCATTTTCGCAAATGTGTTATTCTTAATATTGTAACCAAGATATATCAGGAAGATTAACGGTTCGCTTGCAACAAATGTCGGGTGGATAAAGGGCGCCAGACGAACGGTCTATCAGTTGACTCTCTATGAGCAGGAGAGAATTTTTTCTTTCGATCGGATTTTAAAACATGGTTTTAAGGCGGTAATCTATTGTCTGTTTTTGTTTCTTGGCAATTATTTTTTCGCTTCTTCATTTCGAGTCTTTTAAGGAACGGTACTTTTAATGCCGAAAATGTTTTTGTGGTGCCCCATAAACAAAAATCAACGGGTGCGTTTAGCGCAACGGTTAGAAACGCTCTGCATACACATGGGATTGATCCCGTTTACCAGGTTCACCAAGTCTTCCATTCCTCCGTGATCAGAAAATTGGCACCAGGCGAGAGGTTAACAACACTGACTCGACAGGTCACCGTAGATGATGTTTAGCCAGATATACGTAGAATCACTTCAAAAAAATCTTAATAAAGTCGAATGCACGGGGAATCCCTCAGGGAGATCAATTCCGAGAGTTTTTCTTTTCTCATAAACAAAAATAGATTCAAAATTCATTTCACTTCATTTCTACATGATTCTTCTCTTCATTTTCATACGTTCACTCAGTTCTCGTTAATCATACAGTTAAACGATTCGACACCTATAAGAATAAGTGAATGTTACCGATATGGATTAACTTAACAACAACTTAGTATTCCTCGAAAAATGGGAAATGAGGATTTTGAGAATCGCGAGCGCTGAGGTCGACGATACGCCATCCGCGATCGAGCCCGTCGATCTCCTTCATTTCGGCTTCGGTCAGCTGGAAGTCGAACACAGCCGAGTTCTCTTTGATTCGCTCTAGAAGATGCAATCTTACGTCAAACCAGCACCAAATAAAATCAGCTGCAAAACTTAAACCTAAGAAATCACTCACATCTGCGATAATTGAATGTTACCGTTCAAATCTGTATTATTGTTTAAATCAGATTTCTAAGAGTTCCTAAATTCTTCCATACTTACCTGCTTTGCCAACGAGGTGATTTCGGGTATCTTACAAAATAGAAATTTGGGAGTTTCAAAAAAATCAGCGTTATCGTTCAAATGGTTGGCGGCGCCACTGCGACACACACGTGGAATCGATCCCATCCTGCGCTCCTGGCCCACCAAGCCTTCCACCTCTCCGGGGTCGACAAATTGGTACGAGACTTGTCTGGCAGGATAACAGCACTTGACTCTATACATCAACAGGGCACCACAAGTCATTGTAAAGACGAGATATGCATTCAGTCACGACCAACGATGCTTAATGAAGTCGAATGCATGACACAACCCTTGATCAACGCCGAGAGCTTTGTCCTTTTATGATTATCGTTCAAATTCCACGACACATGAGACACTATGTACCAATAAAAAAATAAACGATTTCGGTTTTAGGTTTTTACATTTTCTTCCGGTCGAGAACATTCCAAAAACCTAAAGATAAGTAAGAATACCCTCAAAAGATTGCTTCTGATAACTAATTTACCATCGAAAACATGCCGTGAAATGGTAAGTCTTCGGAAATGGAACGCAGTTTTTATTGCTTGCAAACACTTAAAAAAATATGTTCAAATTTTCTCGTTACATCTCCAAGAAACCATGATATCGTATCGCTCAAGTGTTGTTTCTTCAAGGATTATTAAACGGTTGGCACAATGGTTTTCTCTGGAGTATTAGGAGCATTGACGAACTTCCGATAATCCCCGAATTCCCACTCTAGGTGAGTCACAGACGACTCATACGGACCTGTATGTCTCTATCAACGGAGTAAACAGCTTTAAGATTATTGCAAAATTGTTTGAAAACCAAAAAAGTAGAAGAGTTCCTCACCTTCTGACGTTGATTTCGGAATGACAATTATGTTCTGCTGTACAGCCCAACGAAGGGAAACCTGAGCTGGTGTCTGAAAATCATCACTGGCAGAAAATGACCACAATTTCATACTCGAAAAAGGTCGTGGCAGTTGTTGTCGCAAAAATAAAAATAGGAAAGAGTAGCCTTTGGATAACCTTAATTTTACTATCTACAGTAAATAAAGATTTTACAAAACATTTCTAACTTTTCTCTCAACATTCCTCCTTCTGTAGCCATAGATGAAAATATTCGAATTATTAACTTTTGAAGTAAGTTGTAAGGAAAGCACAATATGTATAAGGCCGTACCTTTCCATGTGCCGCAGCGATTCTCGTCACAACGGGGTCGGTTAGAATATTAGGATCACCAGGTTTACGAAAATATGCTGAGCCAGGATTGCCAAGAGAACTAAATGCGCCCAAATGAACACAATTGCAAATTAATTGATGACGATCCTCTCAAGTCAGTTCTTAGCACTTTACCAAGATAAATTATGACTGTTGTGAATAAACGAAATAATGGGAATGGATATTTCTAAATTAGAACAAAAATTCTCAGTATATCACTGGCGTGGAGATAGCAGTGGCAGTGGTGCTTATGATGTGCCACACGCCCAAAGCCCTGACTGGATCTTACGCCGGCCACCTTCTCCCAGAGCGCTTAGGAAATTGGTACTGGCCCTGTCTGGGATCGACATGCTCCATCAAATTCACAACAGATAGCGACTCCCTGTGATGAAGGTCTGGGAATGCCCTGGCACGACCATTATTACAACAGGCATATTCATAACCACCATTTTACGCCGTTCGCAAAGAGGACCAAAAATCATTAGGCATTATTCGAGACAATACACAAAGCTTAGACCTTCGCGAACAAGGGAAGCAAGGAAAAAATGTTGGTATCTGCACAACATATAATGTCGCAATAGTGTTAAAAACTTGCTATTATTATTAGTGAATTGATATATCGCCTAAAATTCTACAAATGAGAGAAATCATAGAAAAAATCGCAACAAAGTAAACCTGCCTCCATTCTGTAACAGTCGGGGATTATCGGTGAAGAAGATCTAGGATCCTTCTCAAGTGACTTCATCGCCTCTTCAATGGGAGGGAAAAAACTCTTAGCTGGTAACCCACTAGTAGAACGGGGACTGGATGAGACCACACATTGTTATGTCAATGTTCGACTGTTTATAAACGCGTAAATGATAGAACGCTACACTTGGTGGTGAAGGGCACGTAGCGCAATGTTAGAAGGTGCACTTCAACATGTGGACCTGTGCTGTGGATAAATGGATGGACCTGTGCTCAACGGAATGTGAGAAACCCAATGCAACATTTATTACTTCAGATGGTCGTTAAGGACGAACCTACAAGCACGGTTGCAACGAATTCACAAGTAGCTTACGAATACGGATAAGAATCCCCCTATCGGGCTCAGTCAATACTGCGAATGTAATTCTGTGCACCAATGATTGCTGACTACTAATGAACTCAGAGAAATTACTTTTTAGTGAAATCGCTTTCTGTAGGTCTAGGTGCAACACACACGTCGACTTAAGTGCTATAATAACTAGATAAAAATAGAGTTCAAAATTGGTAGCAACGACAAGATTTCATAGAAGAATTTTAAGCGCAATATTTAGGTCTACCTGTAGGCCGTTACTGCAATTCCGTTCTGCTTGCAAAACTCTCGCAAGTTCTTCTGTTGCAGATACGGATGAAGCTCAACCTAAATAATACCAAACTGCTTTCTATAGGGACTTTACCATTACGTAGAGTCCACTGGCCAAATATAGGCACAGAAAAGCGAGCCGATTGTAAGCGTTTATTTTGTTTATCGGTCTCCAAAGTGTCACAAACAATGTGGCATAGTTATTTTTGTAATGAAGGATCACTTTCTATTGTTTCAATAAAGACTTATCTCGCTACACTTCCCACCACAGCTGCCATACTATTTCATCGTGGCTATCGAGTGTTTCTGGATGCCAAACTGTGATATAGAGTAAGGGTTCATACCTAGCTGAGTTTTCCAAGCCGACAACGATTTGCATATTTCTACCATGTGCAGGCCCAGTTAAGGTTAAAGCGGTGCCATGAATCATTGCATTCCCATCAACAACACATGGCCACTAGCTCCTGACTATGGCAACTTTAGCAAAGGTTTCGATGCTAAAGGAAAAAGTCTTGCCAAACCGGTAAATTTCCGGTCAAATGGACATGGTCAAGTGAAGCTTGGTGTTTCCAGAGCTCTGGAGTATAGATAACAAATAGAATTCAACCGAATTATGAGTTCTATCCTAACGCAGTCAGAACCTGTAGAACAGCCGGTTTGATAGTGCTGTTGGCGATTAACCGCTCGATCTGTTTGTGATTGAAATTCGAGATGCCAATATTTCGAATCTGTAAACACACAATTTACAAACTTTCTTCGCAAGGTATTCTCCCTCAAAAGATCCCTCAAAAAAGACTTTTGCTTGTACCGTTGCGCCAATTATAAATACACGCCATCTATCCTCTATCGTAACGAGTTTTGCTTTTTAGTGCTAGTAGAACTCATTCCTACCTCAAAAAACAGATTGAACTTTACTCTGTGAATGGTTTTTAGTTTAAAAAAATCATTATTAACATTAACTGTTTTTATTTACTACCTATTCTTTTTAACGGCAGGGTATTTTTGCGAAATATAACTATTATAATGCTGAGATATTTGCAAAACTCCAGAACGCAGGTGCTTGCGGTGGGGAACGAACGCGCTATCGTCCTTTCCAGGAAGTAACGAGTTCACCAACATACCACGCGCGTACTTCGTTTCGCCTGTCTCTCAGCTAGTTCTATCGATATATATTATATTTCGCAAAAATACCCCGCCGTTAAAAACATTAGGCAGTAAATAAAAATGGTTAAGGTTGTAACTGGGTTCAATGCCGATTTGGGCTCCCCAGATCACTCCGTTGACGGGTGATTGCTGATGGCGAAAGATCAATAGAACTAGCTGAGAGACAGACAAAACGAAGGACCCGCATGGTGTGGCTACTCCCCGGAAAGGACAATAGCGCGTTCTTTCCCCACCGCAAGCACCTGCGGTCCGGAGTTTTGCAAATGTCTCGGCATTATAATAATTATTAACATTATTACTGCTGTTATTGTAATTGCTAGGTCTCACCGTAATCTCCTACGTATTTCACCTACCTTTCTCTCTTTGACAAAATCTTCCAGGACAGTCCAAGTTGTCACGTAATCTTCACTTGAGTGTTTCAGCTTGTCACTGCCCGGTCTCTAAAAAGCCCATTCCAATTCCAAGACTCCAAGGCTCCAGTATTTTTACTGGATGAACCTGTCAAACCAATGAAATGCCATTCAGATAAAAATTGTGTTAAGACCACATATTTGCTGAGGTGGGCAATCTAGATATACAACAAGACAAATTTATTCAACAGAAAACTTCGGAGAATTACGCGGAATCTCCAGGAATTAGTGAGCGGACTGACTATCAGGAAAGCAATTTATCTCGAAGATGAAAAAAAACTTTTCTAACCAACAACTAATATTATTAGTATCATAAGTTGAAGAAGTGGAATAAACGCAAACCTTTGGAAATGGATCGCCGCCTTCCTCATAGGCGACTGGCCAGTGAATAAGCATTAAGTCAATATACGTCAATTGTAACTGATCAAGGATCTCCACTACGTGCTTCTAAAATCAGGATGATTTCAAACAGAGAGAAGCTTTGGATTAAAACATCCATTTGTACGAGTTTTGTCGAAGTCGTAAAGAATGGATGAGGATTGTGATAAGTGGTAAAAACCGCCAAAGTCAGGAAAATCAGCAGCTTTTCTGAAAAACGGAAGATTTCTGCATTTCGCAAACAAAAAGCGTTTACTCTCACAAAAGTGCTTTAGAAATTCAACGCCAGTTAACACTAAAGTAGAAGAAAAGGCTTGAAGCGAAGGGAAAACTCAAATGCATACCTTACAAGCGGGAGCTGAGTGGAAGGTGTTCCACACCTTCGACGTTATGAAGATGTTTTCCCTCTGTAATTATTGCATCTGAACAATAGTTACCAATCCAAAATACTTGATTCAGATCTGTTTAGAACCAGAATGTAATTAAATATGTTTGTACTGCAGCATGTTCGAAAAACAGAGCTACAGACACATGCTAGTCATGCGTATTAATTGCTGTCGTAGCACGATCGATACGCACAGTGTGCACTGCGCTAGTAAATATGGTTCAGCCTAGACTGGATATCTCATTATACAACCACAACGTTGCTGAGATATTTGCAAAAGTCTGGACCGCAGGTGTCTATGGTGGGGAACGAACGCGCTGTTGTCCTTTCCGGGTAGTAACGCGTTCACCACCACACCATGCGGGTCCTTCGTTTCGCCTGTCTCTCAGCTATTTCTATCGATCTTTGCCACAGCAATCACCCGTCAGCGGGATTGATCTGGGGCGCCCAAATCGGCGTAGAACCCAATTATAGTAGGCAAAAAATAAGAAAGGTATAACATTATTTCATTATATTTTGTTAAATTGTGCTTCAAAGGACACGGATTTTCTTATCTATCCTAATCTACTCTAACGTATCCTAGCAAACAAATCATTCTTCATAGATGAGAATGGCAGAGGACAATCTGATTTCTGTGGAGCAATTGGGAGTGCTCGCTACTATGAGAATGTTTGTATGGTACTGAAAATGGCAATGAGTACTGAATATTAATGATAATGGAGGAAAAGGTAAAGATCTCGATGCTCATCAATCCCTGACTGATGCGCCATTTGCCATATGTATATGACTTCCTTAACTGTATTCGGGCGTGTGTGGCGCAGTGCTCTGAGGCGCCTTGTAACACACATGGGATCGATCCTAGCTCCTTTCTCCGCCAAGCCTTCCAGCACGCCGGAGTGGCTAAAGTGGTACCAGATTTGTTTGGAAGGATAGCAGCACAGCGATGATACATCGTTGGGCCAGTGCGAGTCATTGTAAAGGCCAGATATGCATTCAATCACCTCCAAGCGATGCTTAATGAAGTCGATTGCAAGGTGCATCCCCCAGGGTTTGATCAACTCCGAGAGCTTGATCATTCAATCTTTAAACAACTTTAAAGGTTATTGAATTCATATTTTGCCCATGAAATGACTCGTGGCGGCCTACCGATGTATCCAGTTAATGCTGCTGTCCTCTCAGGTAAGTCTGGTATCACTTTGCCGACTCCGGAGGGATGGAAGGCTTGGTAAGCCTGGGGTTTGAGATTGATCCCTTGTGTAACACGTCTATACTAATAATAATAATAATAATAATAATAATAATAATAATAATAATAATAATAATAATAATAATAGCAATATTAGCTATTTACTTTGTGGCCGGATGAAAATAACTGTTTGAGACTGTTTCCGATCTCCACCTGATTATTATACAACCATGCACAATCGATATGAGTATAGCCGGTATTAACAGCGACTTCGACAGCTTTTCCCATCTAAAACAAAACCTCATTGGTAGAAATCCTACATGAAGTTTTTAATCTCATAGCATTTTATTAGTTCGATAGGTATTTTCAATGAAAAAGATCAAACAGCAGGCTTTCTTCATGCCCTGATCGAATTAGGTGTGCGCAGTCTTTGCCGTGTATAGCAGTTCATAATGGCAATTGATGCACATATTCTTCAATACTTTTTAGAAAATTTTAAAATGGTGGTGATTCACAAAAATCTTGAAAGATGAAATGTTTTATTATGTTAGGTTTAGTTTAAAAAGAACTTAGCAGACGAACCATTACAGTTCGAACGATTTTCAGCTAATTTCAACGAAAAGTTGTTAGAACACAGGCGCGAAAAACTCTCGAGGCACTCTGAATTAATTCCAGAAATCCGAAAATGAACCGCAGGGAAGAATGCCTCATCATCACGCGTGATATTGGGCAGTATATAAAACTGCTTTTCTGATGTGAGGGGCACATTATACTTCCACGTGATTTCTGTGCGGTTGGTCTCTGCGTGACATACTTAGTGGAAACCTCATAGGAAGCGGTGAGTGTGCAAAACTGTGTTCAAAGTGATTGAAATCTTGGTTTAGAATTTCTTTGTTTGGTTATGGAGGCGTCTGGCCGAGTAGATTGCTATCAACTTGACCTTTCCAGGCTCTGAGGAAGGCGAAATCCTCCGAAACGTCAGCTTATTCGTGAATAAAGAATAATAACACCTCACGTTTGCTCAACAAAAATACGAAGAAAATTTGTTAGCTAAATGCATGTATTAGCGCAGCTCCACCGTAACACCTTCCCGGTTAATTAAGCCCAGACAAACAGCTTACAAATAATGGTCGAAATTATTAAAAGCTGAACAAAAACGACAATCTAAGAAGAGAAAACGGAATCGAAAGCGAATATTCTGAGCCGACCTCTCCAGGATTACTCCGCCTTGTTCCAAGACCCAACAACGGCATTTCGTAGCCCGACGAAAGTTTTACCATCGGCACCACCATTCTCTGAATTGCTCTTGTCTAAGATTTAAGAAAATTTTGCATGTGGGGTTAAATGACACGAATAGACCAATCAAAATTCTCAAGACCGACTTTCTGTTAATTCGGCATTGATTGATAATTCGATGTTTTTCTTCAATGAGCAGACACGAGGTTGATAATGAACAAAACGAAAACTAAACAACGAATTGGTCAAAATGGCAACCGCAGCAGATTTAAGACCAGCAGACATTTAGTAAGATAGAAGTACCAACATTTCCCGTCTTATTCTTACTTATCAAGACCCATAAGTCAATATCCGCTGATGATCTGGCGTCTAGCGACCCCTCCACCTTTAAAGTTAGACCCGTCATCAGTTGTGTAGACGGGCCTACGGATAGAATTGCTTGGTTCATAAATCTAATTCTCAACCAGTTCCTTAAGCAAATACCAGCCCATCTCACGAACATCCAAATGTTCCTAGATCGTCTGCGTTTCCAAAAGCGTGTACGTTATGGAGTCGTTCGACGTTAGCACCCTTTACACTAACGACTCTGTAATGCAAGCCATGTGCGAGCTTCTTGAGCAACACGAAAGAGCAATTAACATGTATGGCTTTTCGTTTCAGCAGCTTATGACCCTCTTAAAGGTCTGTTTAAACTGCTCGATCTTCAGATGGCCCGGGAAATATTACGCGCAAATTAGAGGGTTGGCAATGGGACAGCGACTGGTACCAACCCTTGCCGTTACCTTTATGTCTAAAGTAGAAGCACCAGTAACCGATCTCAGGCCATTACTCTACTGTAGTTATATAGATGATTATCTTGTTATCTGCTTCACACAACAGGAAATTGACAAATTCTTTGAGTTATTGAACGAACAGACAGAGTACATAAAATTCACCCGTGAGAAACCGAAAGAAAACTGGCTTCCATTTCTAAACGTTCAAATTAACCTATCCGAAAACGGCTACATCACAAAATGGTATCGAAATCCAAGCAGTAAGAACATAATGGTTCATTACCTCTCCTCCCATCCCTCACACACTAAAAGGGCGTTTATAAGAAATATGCTTCGAACTGCTGCCAGCGTGTGTACAGGTAGAGATTAGAGGGAAGAATCCTCGAAACTGCCGCGCCAAATAGTGATTTCAAATCGTTATGAAACTATAGCTTCCCGGCATAGGCATAGGGGAAAAACCACGCCCCGGAACGATAATTCTAGCGATAACAAGGCTCCATTCCTTTTTCCCTTTATTTCAAGCGAAATAAGTGCAACAATAAAACGTTGCTTGACAAGGGCTGGTCCAGAGAATTCCATAAGAATGAAAGAAATACCATCGGATATTGTAAGACACCAGCTAATTCGCAACCGCCTATATGACCATCTATGTATAACGAAAAACTACATAATTTGCCTTATCGGTAGAGACGGTGATTGCTTGAGTTCGGCTACAGTCTATCTGATCTCTTGTAAAACGTGCGGGGACGAATGCGTTGGCGAAACGGGTATACCGCTCTGCGTCCGCATAAAAGAACACCTAGTCGGTAAATCTAGACTAAAACCAAACACTCCGCTAGAGCGCATAGGATGCAGGAACACAACGGAGAAGATTTTGAAGTAGGAGTCACTATCCTCACGCACGAATCAGAAGCATCAGCGCGCAAAACTCTTGAAGCGTTTTGGATCAATTCCGAAAATTCAAAAATGAACTGCAAGGAGGAGTGCCTTGTCATCACGCGTGGCCTAGCGCCATATCTCAGACTGATCCAATGACGTGACGCAGGCACAGTCCTCGCCGATGTATTACTCTGTGCGGCTGCTATCCACCAACAAACTGAAATACAACGAATAAAGGGTAGGTGTTTAAATAAAGCTGTTTCCTATGCGAATGCAAATTTATTTGTTGTTTTAACTGCTAGGATTATCAAAGCGTTTGGCTGAGTAAATCGCATCTCAATTTGACCTCTCCAGACTCTGAAGAAGGCGAAACCGCCGAAACGTCAGCTATTGTATCCTGATAAATTCTATAAAACTAACCACAGACAATTAGAAGAACACAGCGTTTTTGAACATCTTGACATAAAGTAAAATGCAAAAACTTTTCCCATCTAAATTATTCCAGTGCATACACCAGGTCACAAAACGCGACCTGAAGTCACCGCGCGTCAAGAGACACGCTATAAAAATAGTGCTTATCGATTGTGCAGGGGCACGCTAGTGTTATGGACTGCCTTCTTGAAAGCGGCTAACAAACTCCTTTGTTGTTATAAAAATAAAAGAAGAATGCCAAACTGTAGATGGAATACTGCATTTTTAAAATGTGGTCGGCTACGTCTCCACGTTTGATGGAAAAAAAGAAAAGATAAAATGAGAATTCCACGAGCAGAGATATCTTGATGAAGACGCACGGTTGACATGATTGCAGCTTGTAGAGATAAAAACGGAAACACGGCTAACGCCACATAAACTTTATTTCACGAGTAGCAACACCAACAGCACCCTGTCTCTTCCTCGCCCACAGCAAAACGATTTTCATCTCGCACGAACGAAGCGTATCTCACAAACATCGTTCTCTTGAACGCCGTCAATTTACAAGCCTTCTTTTATCGCGAGCGAAAATTAAACATTCTATGAATAGATATAATATCGGCAATTCAGCTCCTTTAGCTTGCGTTACCAAACAGTTATGTGAGTGTCTCACCTTACACATACTAAATCTCGTTTAATTTTTTTTTGAAGTACAAAATTTGGTTTGCTTTTTCATGGAGTTCTTAAATTGAAAACTCTTATTGAAAGAACGAGTTTATGGAGTGCTTAAGCTGCCAGGGCGAACAATCGAGCAGGGTGATTCATTCATTACGGAAACCAACTCGTACGTGTACCTTGGCTATTTACCGAACATGAAGAACAACACGAAGCAGAAACTATTCTAAAGAAGGAAAGGAGCATGAAGCGCCTTCTTCTCTCTAAGTAATCACAGACCAGCTAATGGATCCAAAATTACGTATTCAGCTTTTCGATTCAACAGCGCTGTCAGCACTCTGTTATACAGCAATAATGTGAGCAATCCATGTTAAGAATTCTACGAGCCATCTACAGGCGAGTTGAACGACATCTTCCGAAATATAACCGACACAATCAACATCTGGCCGAAATGCTCAGGTCAGAGCCTCCAAACTTATCCCATCTTTGGGGTCCAGGGGAACATACATCAGCAACGAATCTCAGATGGGCCAGTCATATAATGAGAAGAACGGACGACAGATGGATGAAAAGCACAGTAGATTTGTCTCGAAGAGAATGCAAATGCTTTCTTGGAAGACCGCCGAAACCATGGGCTGACGTCTTTAGAGCTAAGGTCAACCATCTGCATTCGCAGATGGAAACGATTTTAGGAATTCGGAATGGGCCTCGCAGTCGTCACCGTGCTCAAGTCAGAACACCACCATATCCGACGATTTCGCTAGAATAAAAGAAGAAACGAAGAAGCGTTGGACTCGCTCTACTAGCAGAGACGAATCATCCATATGTACGAAAAAGTAGGTATAGATGCGTAAACTATTACCACTTCATTGATTCCTTGTATTTCCAATCCACGGAGTACACAAAATCCACATTTAGTATTCAACCTAATGCGTTGGAAAAACTCGACGTTAATGGATTGAACAACCGGTGGAAACAATTAACACTGCACAGTAGACCGTAGTCTTACAAGACGGCTTCATTTTCACTATATGCTCCTTTTCCGAATTTGCTTATTTTGATATTGATTCCTGTTCCTAATCTGGAGTTGAACTCTTCCAATAACGAATTTATAAAAGAATTTCGCTTGTGGATTACTTCGTTCAACTGTACTAGTTGGTAAGTAACAGTTGATAATGCCAACTTTTCCTTCCCGCGCAAGATGGAGAAGAAGAATGGTTAACCGCAGTGGCATGATTTCGTATGAAATTAGGTGTGAAATAGGTGGCGTAGTAAAAAGACAACGCCTCGAAAATTTCCCTTCACGAATAACAAGGGTTCTATTATCTAATCGGGATATGACGGCCCTCTTTCTCGCTCTCCACCTCTTGTAGTGCCGACTCACGGAACTTGATGGGATCAGCCTCTAGAACAGCTGTAAAAGTCGGTATCTGAAGAGACTCTTCCAACATTATAGGTGCGCAGCAAAAAGCAGTCTCCATAACGTGTTGTGGGTATTCTCGTTTTGTCCGTTAGCAATGACGTCTGTGAAACCAAGGATTTGATAGACTCTCACAGGTTGTTCCACCGCCTGACGTCGTAGATGGTACCACCCAGTGAACGGGTACTGGGGCTGGAAATTTGCTAGTTTGGTCATTGCGGTCTCGAGGTCAGCTTAGTCTACGGCTTCTTCAGATCGTCGCAACCACAGGCAGTCATTGACGTGGTGGATAAGAGCGAGATTTGTCATCATGTGACAAGCTTGACACAAGACGGTAGTGATTCCTGGTATAGGTTTACTCTTAGCTGGGCTTCCAGATGAAAACGGCGCAGTTCTTCTCAGTTTGGGATTCCCAGCTGCGTGGTGAAACCTTCGCTGTATATTGTCACTCAACATCTAGGAACATCTCTCTGCAACGATGAGGGGCTAAACCGTTGGAAGGAGACGTTCCTATGATATTAATGATAAAAACTCCAACATTCATTAAAACTTTCTAACAGGTTAAATCGCCATCGTTAATAATTTCTAGAGTGTGGCTTAGCATTGCGAAATGTTTGTAAACAGTAATCAAACCAGCAGCAAAAGAAATACACTACTGATTTTTCCAAAATGGAAGGATCAAGAAATCTATAACGAGGCCAATCCATGACATTACGGAGCAATCGCTTCAAAATAAAACAAAAAAAGAAAGAAAGCTGTTCTTGAAGATTCTTCTCGGAGAAAGAACAAGTAACCGTTCGGTGATGTGATGGACGAAAATCAAAGGCGTGAGAGGCGACGAGTTTTATTTCCAGTGTCAAGGCCAATGCTGTCGAAGTTTATCTTGTTTAAAAATTTCAGATTTTCTCCTGAATCAAAGCGTTTACGTTGATTTTCGGCCGCTCATGGTTTTCATATCCATCGTAACGCGAATGTTTGCCACAGTTTCAATTCCATCTCCACTCAATGTTTGCGGAAAAGGAGTGGAACTCTTGAATCCTTTAAGATTAATTCCAAAAATTCAAAAAAGAAAGGATAGCAAAGAGTGTCATGCAATAGTCCGTGACCTAGTGCCATACCTCAGGCCATATCTCACCTGACCCAGACACATTCGTTGCCTATGCTCGTACTCGTACTACTAATACTCGGAATCTGCGGCTCTCCAACGATTAACTGGAAGGCTTGCAACGAACAAAACTGTGGGTGTTGAAAAAAGGCTGTTCACTTTACAAGTGAAAATTTAACTTTACGTTTTATCTACTTAATTTATGAAAGTACTAGGACGAATAGATCACTTGTCAATATGAGCCGCCCAAACTCGGAAGAAGACGAAATCTTCGAAACAACACTTACTGTGAATGATTAGATGCCACAATAACAATATAGTGTTTGATCATCAAGAAAACAGTGAAATAACAAAAACGTATCACGTCTCACCTGGAAGCTATCGTCTCGTTTATTGTCGAGCGACTCTAGCGTGCGCTTGTAAATCTTCTATTACTCTCTATCCGATGCAAGAGTAACCTAGTGGGTTCTGCTCGCTCTAAAAGTTCGATGAGTTTCACATCCTTGCTGTAGGTTTTTAGTGAAAAACTCTGACCATAGGGTCGGTGGTCTTCCTGTAGTAAGTGTAACTTCCCGAGGAATCCAGCCACGAACGGCTCTTGTCCATCGGTTGGCGTTCATACGCATTGTAGGTCCAGCTCACATTATCTTCCACGGTTCGGCGTATGGAATGGCGCCTTATTCTTAGTCGTTGGCGCATACAGGAGATTCGCACCTCTTTTCACACTTGTGTGACGCCGCAGACTCCCAGTATCGTGCCTTCGACTAGTCGTTCAATACACCTTTCATCCTGCTTACGCAGTGACCAGGTCTCTGACGCGTACATTAAGACAGAAAATCGTGGAGTCGAAAAAGTGGGGTCTGAGTCGAGAGCTCTTTGTTTTGTTCACCACGTATTTGATGCTTTTGAAAGCTCCACAAGCTTCCCGCTTCTTGTTCAACTCTGGAGCTAAGTCATTCATCACGTTGATTTCGTGACCCAAATAGACATAACTGGAGCAAATGGGTATAATCGTTCCGTTAGCGTAAATAGGGCATACGAAAACAAACCGTTCCTTATCAACATCGTTTTTGCGAGATTTAGCATGAGATCAGGCTTTCCATAAACGTTATCAAAGTCAGCAAGCATTAATTGGACCTGGCTAATGTTTGACGTTATAAGAAGGATATTATTAGCAAAGCCATGATATTACAGTTGCCAACCATCGATTTTGATTCACATGTAGTCCCAATCCAGTTTTCGCATGACGTTCTCGGGGTGGCTATAACTATTTTTGACAGGATAGCACAACCTGCCTAGCCATTCTTTTGACGTTGATGTTAATACCGTTGTAGAATGATAATATTTTCACAACGTTGCTGAGATATTTGCAAAACTCTGGACCGCAGGTGTCTATGGTGGGGAACGAACGCGCTATTGTCCTTTCCGGGGAGTAACGCGTTCACCACCACACCATGCGGGTCCTTTGTTTCGCACGTCTCTCAGCTATTTCTATCGATCTTTCTGCCACAGCAATCACCCGTCAGCGGGGTTGATCTGGGGAGCGCAAATCGGCGAAGCATAGAATACGGATTTCGAAAGGGAGATAATATTTTCGATGTGAAACTTTTGTAAAGGCCACGACAAATCTTTGTATGCTGAGCAGGAACGTCTTAGTTGTCCAGGGCTTCCATGACTGTTCCTATCGCAATTGAGTCAAAAGCTTTCCTTAAATCGATGAAAGTGAGGTATTGAAGCCTCCTATGCTATCGTGTGCATGTGGTCCATCGTACTGAGCCTTCTTCAAAACCGTAGTTGCTGACATGGGTGTCCTTCGTTCATTGTTCTGTCAATTCTTTCTAGGTTGACTGGAGTGAAGAGTTTTTAGATGAACAGAAGGCAAGCATATTGGGCGATAGCTGCCGATATCGTCGAGGTGAGTCTTCTCGAAAATAGCACGGTCCTTCTGTTCTTCCACTAAGTAGGGACATTGCATCCCTGGAGGTAACTTGTGAAGACCCGGACATGTATTTATGAGGACTAGCGGAAGATCCTCCAGTTCTTCAAATCTTATCCTGTCCAAACCTAATATTGTTCGATTCTTTGCACGAAATTACAAATCGGATTTCGAAAGGGAGAATAAGTGGCACGATGTATTCATCCTCCTATATTTCACATAAGCGTAGGAGGAGACAGCTACTAAATAGATTTGAGTAACAGCTGTAAATTCTTTTTTCCACTACCTTTTGGAAGTTATAACTGTTTAGTTTGAGTGACGGAGTGCAATCATCTTGGTTTTTCATTTGGCGAAGTTTCGATCAACTTTCCGAATGCTTTTCCCGGCCTCTGCAGCTTCGACCATAACTGCTGCTCTTCTCTCTTTAAGATCTTCCTTAATTGCCGGTTTGCATTGTTTTTCAAGCTCAGATATGAGTTGGCGGTTGCTTACAGCTCTGACTATGAGCTCGAATGCTTCTGGTCTCCTGATAACTTTCGAACTCTCAGTTTTCAAGGCGGCTAACGAGAAGGTGTTGAATGAGCCGGTCGTACTTCTCGTTCGGTGTTGTCGAGAACGGCATCTTCCCAACAGCCGACTAATGAATTGAATAAGTCCCAGTTTATGTTGGTTGTGGGATTTGGTTTTCCGAATTTATCGGTTTTCTCTTGAGAAATTAGTTCTTGCACGAAAGAGGCGATGGTCCGATTCCGTGTAGAATTCTGTGACAACAGCAGCACCGGTTATTCAAAACCTTCAATTTGCTATTATTTGATCTTTTCCCTTATCGTATTTTTCACTGGAAGACTCTCACATCCAGTGTTGGGAATGGGGCTTCTGGAGTTACGAGTTACTATAGTCTTACTAATCTGAGTCTGAGTCCGAGTTACTATAGTCTGAGCCATCGCAATAAACTCAGACAGCCACTTAGCCTAGTCGTTCATTTGCAATCTCTTGGTACCAATGCGACGTTCTTCAGACACTCTCCCGCATCATGAATTTATGGTCTCCTCTGTAGAACTTCTCGAAGTCCATACAGAGCGCTTCGACTTCTTCCTCGTCATAGTTTGATGCCGGTGAGTAAGTGACGAAGATTGCCAAAGACGATATTGATCCACATCTCTTCAATAGTAAACGTCCAATTCGGATTGTAAATTGTTCGAATGAGCCGATGTTTACGACCAAACTGATATTGACGAAAATGTCGTCACTGCCGAGTCCTCTATAGTTTCATGTTCCGAGAAACAGTTGTACTCCATTATCATAGACGACGTTGAAAGAGTGGCATCTCCTCTTCTTAGCCAGATCGATAACGTCTTGTCTTATCGTTTTTGCCTCCGTGATCCAAGCCCTTTCTTGAAGACTAAGGTGCGAGCGTGCGTGCATTGTATGTATAAAACGATATCCTGGTCCTTTTCGATTTAAACAGCCTAGAATGTTCTTAAACATCAGCAGCTTATCCGTACTCGTCCTACCCATCGCTGTCCTATCGGGAGTCTGACGGCGCCAGAAGAAAGGGGCTCGTTTACCCTACTGGGCTTAGTATTACCCACGTATAGCTTGCTGAACCCAAAATGTGGTGGCTGATATGCTTGCCAGTCTTTTCCAGAGTAGACAGGGGTGCTTATTTGCTGGAAGCGACTCCTAACCGCCTTCCGTATGATTCCCTATCACTTGATTTTAAGCTTTTGGCCGAACTGACTCGTAGAATACAATCCGCATAAACGAGGACGCACCCACACACGCATGAATGAATACGCTTCGTAAAAACAGAAACTATGTGCCAAATTTGCCTAGCAGAAAAGGAAGTCGATCTCTTGGACCTACCTAGTTTTCAGGGAAAGAAATATCGCATTTGGTCCGCGACGAAACCGCTTTCCGCCACCTGTATGCGCATCACGCTGCTTCGCAACTAACCGGCGTAAGACCTCTGTATTAGGGAGGTAGGCGTAGCTAGGGGATTCGGGAGATAGACGTTGCTGGAACATTCCAAATATGTATTTATGCACATTAATTTACATTAGCGTATATATATGTATATATATATATATAAGACGAAATATTAAGTTTTTACATGGCCACTCATCACATCTACTGTGCGTACCTCAGCACTTCCTAGATTAGATTCGTTTTCCTCGCATACATCGTCCAGAATGGTCTTCGGAAATTTTTCTCGTTGGTTGCGCTGCTGCTTGACGATTTTGTCTTTTTTATCAATGTCGTGGAATGCGGCTCGAGTCGATTTTCCTTGTAATCTTGGAGATAGCCAGATTAGGGCATTCCCATGTAGACTGTGGAAGACCGTTGGAGAGACGTCAAACCAGCACCCTTACTTCCCGAACGACGGCATCACTAACCGCTATCCTAGTCTTTTTCTCGAAATTTTTCTTTTGCTTCCTTTTAACGGTTTAACAATGTCATAAAGGGCGCGCGTGGTGCAGTGGTCCGAGGCGCCCTGCAACACAAACATGGGATACATCCCCGCGCCCGTGGCTCACCAAGCCTTTCATTCCTCCGAGGTCGCAAATTGGTACCCAGTGTATCAAGGCGTTCGACTCAACGACTTACACACAAAAGACCCGCATGGCAGCTACAAGGACTAGTATTCCCAACGACTTGGCATTCATATAAATTTGTGAACTCAACGTCACAACATCACAACTGTTCGGTTGAATAAACTGAAAACCAAATAGCAAAAATCAAAATAACAAGTAGAAAAGTTAGAAAACGTTTGATTTGAGAAAGCCGTGCTAGCCGAGTTAAGTGTGTCGATGTTCTTGAAAACGATGGTATCTCAACGAAAATTGCTTCGACTCTATTTTCCCATGGAATCCTAGAGAGATAAAACTTTTTTCATTTATGCGAAATCAACAATACAGTTTTTTGCCTTTTGGTATGTGTTAGTGAAGCGTTTGGCCTAGTAAACTGTATATCAGTATACCCTACCAGGCTCTGAAGAAGACGATGCAACCGGAACGTCAGCTACTGTTGTATTGTATTCTTTCCTATGAAAGTAAATGTATGCTGTATAATAACCTCGCCACTGCTGAACAAGAAAACGACGCACTGCGTTGTAAGGCGTGTGTGGCACAGTGGTTGTAGGCGCCAACGCAACACACAGGTGGAATCGATTCCCTTCCCGATGGCCCAACAAGCCTTCCATCGCTCCGGGGTCTGCAAATTGGTACTGGACTTGTCTGGTAGGGTAGCAGCGCCTGACTCGATACATCAGCAGGGCACCACGAGTCATTGTAAAGACGAGACATGAATTCAATCACCTCCAATCGATTCTTAATGAAGTCGAATGCTTGGCACATCTCTCAGAGATTGGTCAACGCCGTGAGCTTTATCCTTCACCTTTTATATGTGTATATTTACGTTAGAAAACCCACTTTCAACTAACGTTGGCTTGAACTATCGATATATTTAAACAACGATGTTGAGATATTTACAAAACTTGGACACCCTGCCAGAGCTAACTGCGATTACCCCTTCTGGGGGTATCCGTATTACTCGCTGCACCACTGAAGCCCTTGCTTGGAGTTTCTCTCAGTTAGTTTTTTACCTAACACTCCCATCAACAATCACCTGTCAGCGGTATTGAAAAAAAATGCAGTAGGCAATAAATTAAAGGTTAACATTGTGATTTCGACTACAGCCTCAGTTTAACTGGGTTCAATGCTGATTTTTGCTCCCATAGATCAATCCCGATGATGGATGTTTACTGATGGCAGCATAGTGTAAAAGACTAGCTGAGAGAAACGCTAAACAAGTTCCTTAGTGGTGCAGTGTGTAATACGCGTGACCCCGGAAAGGGTAATTGTGGTTCAGTTTGGCCCAAGTCCAAGTTTTGCGAACAGCTCAGCATCGCTATGGTGGTATTTCACATCATAACCCGCCGTGAAAATTGTAGAAGACGGCGAATAAAATGTTAACATTGTGATATTGATATATCGTTCTCTACACGAAGTTACACAAGGTTAGGTGCCGCTGTCCTGTATGTCGCAGGTATCACATTTATATTGTATCGTAGATATCCTGATGGTTTTATTTCTTGCAGTTTTGCTTTAAATTTTAAAAACTTACGTTATTCCCTACTACGCATGCATTTCAATCTTTGCAGATCATTGCGATTGTTCCACAAATCTCCCATGGCTTTGTAACTTCATTGTGGAATTCTTTAAGGTATTATTTGGGAGTCCATGATGAAACAATTCCTGTTATAACATCAAAGCAAGATCAAGCGAGGAAAAGCAAAAACAGATGTATGATGCCTACAGCGAAGTTCTTCGCATAGGTCCTAAGGTCAACAAATCTTTGCTCAGAGACACCAATAGTCCTCTTCCACAAAGTAATTATAAGTAAGCGTTGCGTGACAGGTACAAATGAGTTTTTAGACTTTTTAACTGGAGATGCGCACCAGCGTAGATGTTACGCTTTCTTCTTTTGGTTGGAAACCCTCTGGGCAACTTCTTGTGATCTGCTCGTTTATTATTAACAGCAAATCCACCCATAAGCGACGCCCGCGACAGCATCCATGTTGGATAATCTATCGACTGATTACATGAAGTCTAGAAAAAATTTCTGTGAGTCAAAATAAACCATCGGAAAAATATGATGACATAGGTATCACACCGCCCACTACCGGAGAACTGCTATGACACCAATATGTGCCATTCGTCGTGAGAGTGTTAACAATGACCTTTGATTGCCCATCTTCGTTTTCTCTTTTTCTTTTCCTCTATCCCTCCATTTCGAGTTTTTGAATAACGGTACCTTCAAAGCCGAACATGATTTTGCTGACACATACAAACAAAAATAGACATAGCACAAAGTTAAACAATTCAACATGTATTAGACTAAGCAAGTAGTAACAATATCAATGAACACCACGACAGCTTAATATTCCTCCAAAAGTGGGAAATGAGGATGATCGGAACAGCTAGCACTGAGGTCGACGATACGCCATCCGCGGTCGAGCCCGTCGATCTCCTTCATTTCGGCTTCGGTCAGCTGGAAGTCGAACACAGCTGCGTTCTCTTTGATTCGCTCTAAAAGATTAAACCTTACCTCAGATGAATAGCAACTAAAATCTGGCCGAAAAATTAAACCTTAAAAATCACTGACATCTGCAATGAGTACATGTTGCTGTTCAGATTAGATTTCTACGAGCTTCTAACGTCATCTATACTGACCTGCTTTGCCAACCAAGGAATTTTAGGTATCCCACAAATTCAAAATTTGGAAGCTTCGAAAAAATACAAAAGTCAGCATTATTGTTGCTCGAATTCCTTGGCATGTGAGACACCATGCTGCTATCGAAAAAGGGATAAGTGACTTCGGTTCTAGGTTTTAACCTTTTTTTCCAACAAAAGCATCCAAAAAACTTCAACGAAAGTGAAGAGGTGTTTTATTGCCTGAAAATACTTCGGAAAAATTTCCTTAATTTTTTCATTACATCTGTGGGAAGCTATGAATTCTTTAGCTCATGTGTTGTTTTTTCGAGAAATACTAAATACTAATACAGCGGTTTTCTTGGAGCAGTAGGAGGATTGAAGAATTCCCGACAACCCACAAAATCCCGCTCGACGTGGCCATGTAAGACTCACATTGTTCGAAACGCCTCTGTTAATGGAGCAAACAGCTCTAAAAGTTATTGCAAGAATGGTTGAAAACTAAAAGGATAGAGTTTCTCACTTTCTGATGTCGATTTCGGAATGACAATTACGTTCTGTTGCACGGCCCAACGAAGTGCAACCTGAGCTGGTGTCTGAAATCCATCAATCGCGGGTAATAACTTTGCATTTTCACATCCGGGGAACACAAACAATTCCCCGTGACAAATATTGTAGAAAAAATAAAAATGAGAAAAAAGCAGCCATTGGATAACATCCGTTCTACAACATACCGTATTCAAAAACTTTACAAAGCATTTCTAATATCCCTCTCAACATTTCTCCTGCCGTAGCCATAGGTGGAAATATTCGAATTATTAACTTGTAAAGTAAGTTGTAAGGAAGCATAATGTGTATAAGGCCGTACCTTTCTATGTGCCGCAGCGATTTTCGTCACAACGGGATCGGTTAGAATATTAGGATCACCAGGTTTACGAAAATATGCTGAGCCAGGATTGCCAAGAGAACTAAATAGGCCAGAATGAAAACAACCGTGTAGTAATTGATGATGACCCTCTCAAGTTTCCCTTTAGCATTTTCCTTGGACAAATTATGACTGTAGTGACTAACTTATATGCGTAAAGCACTGGTTGAACCTTACCCCAGCCAGTAATGCTTTTCATCCCAATGCGTTTAGGAAATTTTTGTAAGCCCTGAATTGGATCAACTTGCCCCTTCAAATTCAGAAACGTTAGCGACTGTTTGTGAAGAAGATCTGGGAATGCCCTGGCACGTCTACCACAATATCCCAAGAAGAATATTCCTAGCCAATGCTTAACGACATTCACAAAGGGAACCAAAAAACCTTAAGCACCATCCGAAAACATACACAAGAGCTAAAAACTATGCGAACTAGGGATGCAAGGAAATGAATCGAATGCCATAATCCCAACATTTGCACAATATATGTTGTCGTGCAGTGTTAAAAATCTCGTAGTTAATGCTAGTGAATTGGTATATCGCTTTAAAAATACATTGCTGAGCCAACCTATCACAGAAGTAACCTCTATCCTGGAGGAAGTCGCATCAACTGTATCGAATCCATAAGAGCCGCGATTACCTCTGTGAGGGCGATCTGGTACCCTATGGAAAAGGCTACTAGGCCACTACAATGAAGGAAAAGTGCTCAGTTAGAAAACGAAGCAATCGTTCCGGGAGTGGACCATGTCACACACGATTTGTTATGATGAGGTATTGGCGAACACTGCTAGTGCAGTACTCTACCAGCAGTCGCCTACAGTAGTATTTCAATTAAACCCTAGCTGATTTCAACCGCTTCTAAAGAAGGCAATGATACAAAGCTACACTAACCTTTGTAAGAACTATGAAGCACAATGCTCTTAAACACATCTTTCCTCTCTCAGATCGTCGCTAAGAACGAACCCAAAAACACGGCCACAACGAATTCAAAAGTAGATTTTGAATACGGATGAAAACATCTATCAGATTTAGTCAACACTATGAGTATTACTTTATGCACAGATAATTGCTGACTATTAATGAACTGAGAGAGAATTAGTTCCTACTAATATCACTCAAGGGCGAGTGTGGCGCAGTGGTCGGAGGCGCCCTGCAACACACGTGGAATCGATCCTCGCGCCCATGGCCCACCAAGCCTATCATCTCTCCGGGGTCGGAAAATTGGTACCAGACTTGGCTGGGAGCAGAGCAGCACTGGCTCGATACATCGGTAGGCCACTGCGAGTCATCGTAAAGGCTAGATATGCATTTAATCACCTCCAAAAGACGCTTAATGAAGTCGAATGCAGGACGCATCGCTCAGGGATTGGTCAACGCCAAGAGCTTTATCCTTTTATGCTTTTAATATCACTTACTGCAGACCTAACCGCAATACAAAAGTCGACTTAACTCCTATGATAACTAGGTGACACAGAGTTCAAAAGTGATTGCGACGAGATTTCATAGAGGTGAAATTATAAGTGAAATAAATCTTCAATGATACTGAGATATTTGCAAAACTCCGGACAGCAGGTGTCTGGGGCGGCAAACGAACGCGCTATTGTCCTTTCCGGAGAGTAACGCGTTCACCACCATACCATGCGGATCCTTCGTTTCGCCTGTCTCTCAGCCAGTTCTATCGATCTTTTGCCATCAGCAATCACTAGTTATCGGGATTGATCTGAGGAGCCCAAACCGGCGACGAACCCGGTTAAACAGTTAAAACAAACGAACTCAGACAGACTAACTGAGAGACAGGCGAAACGAAGGAACCGAATGATGTGGTGGTGAACGCGTTACCCCCCGAAAAGAACAATAGCGCGTTCGTTCCCCACCGTAGACACTTGCGGCCCGGAGTTTTGCAAATAAGCATCATTGAAGTTATATTTCGCAATATACCCTGCTGTTAAAAGGAGTACGCAGTAAATAATAAGCTAAAATTGTGATTATAAGTGCAATGTTTAGGTTTACCTGTAGGCCGTTACTGCAATTCCCTTTTCTTTGCAAAACGCTCGCAACTTCTTCTGTTGCAGGTATGGATGCATCTCGATCTGAATAACACTAAAATACTCTCTAAAGAGATTATGGCACAAAATTGGTCCGACTATGGACGGAGGAAAGCAACTCGATCGAAAACGTTCACTTTATTAATGGATCACAAGAATATTGTTTTCAATTGTTGTTTCAGCAAAGAGTTATCCCCTACAATTATAGAGAATATTCTTCACGAATATTGGAATGTTCTCTATGTAAAACAATTCAAACCTTTCCAAACATTTCAAATGCTTCTCCCATAACCTTCTCTCCATGACGATCAGATAACCTTTCCAAACATTTCAAATGCTACTCCCATGACCTTCTCTCCATGACGAACTGATAGCCGTATGTCTAACATTTCGCTGGCGCCTATCTCGTAAAATATCTGCACTTACGGTCCTAGGCTTTGAATATCGCCCTATCAGATAGCGCAATGCTTGAGAAATGTTTCCAGCACCCGTCTTTCTGCCTACTGTAGCCCGACTCCGCCTACTGTAATCTGACTCCGCCCAGCGTAAAGGTATATAGACGGCTCCACGGTTAGCTAGCTCATCTCACAGCAATGCTGCCCAAGTCACCGCATCCGTGCCTCACATCCATCTCATGTGGTAAAAGTCATAGCCAATCTCTTCACTCATAAGCAACCTGAACACCAGTGATCAGGCTGCGCCTATTCATTACCCGTATCATTGTTGCATTAATTGTAGAGTTGTATTGTTATGATTGTTGTATAATTATAATAAACGGTCTAATTACCCAAGTTTGAGGTGCCCAGCATTGTGACTGCTAGTCACAAGATGTCCCTCGTGGCGTACACAAAGACGAGCAGCTAATTCCGACCGAATTGTCCTAACTACTTGGTATTCCTATGTCAACGAGCCGTCCCAACAACAGTTCCTATCCCAGATCCTATACTACTGGTGCCAACTTCTCACTCCAACTGTTATACTACTGGGGCTGCAGAGTGTTTCTGGATGCCAAACTGCGATATACAGCAGAGTTCCATCTCTAACCTGGTTTCCAAAGCAGACAACAGATTTCATATTTCTACCATGTGCAAACCCACTTTACGGTGAACCAATATCACGAACCACTGCCTTCCTATGAACAGCACACGGTTACAAGCTCTTGACAAGGGGAACTCTAGCGAGGCCTTACGCACTAAGGGTAAAGAAATCTTGCCAATCTGGTAAATTGTGGGGCAAATGGATATGGTTAGGTAATGCTTGGTCATTTTAGAGCTCTATAATATCGATAATAGAGTTCAGTCGAATGATAGATTCTATCCTAACGCTGTCATCACCTGTAGAACAGACGGCTTTATAGTGCTGTTGGCGATTAACCGCTCGATTTGCTTGTGGTTGAAATTCGAAATGCCAATGCTTCGAATCTGTAAACATACAATTTACACTTTTCCTTCAAAAGAAGTTGTTGGAAATCTCTTAAAAGACTTCTACTTGTACCGCTTTTCTATTCCATTTAGTCATTAAAGAGACATCCCACCAATCCTCTCTCTGAGTTTTCCTTTTCTCCTAGCTGAATTCATTTTTATCTCGGAAAAACCAGTTAAACTTCCCGCTGTGTGTGCTTGCCAGAGCAGTAATCATTATTAGCATTGCCAGTGCCGTTATTCTTACTGCTACCGCATTATTAATGGTCTTACCGCGACCCACTCCTTATTTCGCCTACCTTGCCCTCTTTGACAAAATCCTCCAGCACTTTCCAGGTTGTCACGTAATCTTCACTTGAAGGCTTCGTATTGTCAGTGCCCGGTATCTAAAAACTTCATATCAATTCCAAGATTCCAAGGGTCCAGTGTTTCTACTGGATGAACCTGTCAAACCAATAGGATGCCATTTAGATGGCAATCGTTTTAGGAACCACATATTTGCAGAGGTAGGCAATCTGGATGTATAAGAAAATAAATTTATTCAGCAGAAGACTTCAGAGAAGTAGGAATCTCTATGAGCAGGAGAGTGGACCAAACGACTACTAGGCAAGCAATTTATCTCGAAGATGAGAAAACACTTTTCGATGCGTGATGAAACACTGTTAGTGTAAGCCGAATAGTAAGCTAAAAAAGTCGAATAAATGCAAACCTTTGGAAAAGGATCGCCACCTTCCTCAAAGCCGAATGGCCAATGAATGAGCATTAAGTCGATACACTTCAACTGCAGTTGATCAAGGATTTCCACTACGTGCTTCTAAAATAACGATGATTTCAAACAGAGAAGAACTTGGAATACAATCGCCCATTAGTGCCAGTTTCATCGAAACAATAAGAAAAATAGACAGAGATAAATGGGAAAAACGCCAAACTCAGATAAATAAACGGCTCTCTTAAAAACTAAAAGATTTCCGCATAGTGTTCATTTTCGTGAAGAAACAACATTTACTCCCACAAAGCTGTTTTCGAAATTTAATGCCACTTAACACTGCCGTAGAAGAAAAAACCTCAGACATAGAAAAGAAAACCAAGTGCATACCTTACAAGCAGGAGCTGAGTGGAAGGTGTTCCACACCTTCGACGTTATGAAGATGTTTTCCCTCTGTAATTATCACAGTTGAATGATATTTAGCAATCCAAAATACTTGAATCAAAGGTAAGTTTGATGCTTGAATGTAATAAAACATGTTAACACCGCCCTATCCTCGAGAGATCTACAGACGCATACTAGTCATGCGTATTGATTGCTGCCGCAGCATGATTGATACGCATAGTGTGCACTGCGCTCGTAAATATGGTTCAGCCTAGACTGGATACCTCATTATATTTTGTTAAACTGTGCTTGAAAGAACACGGATTTTCTTATCTATCCTAATCTACTCTAACGTATCCTAGCAAACAAATCATTCTTCATAGCTGAGAATAGCAGATGATGATTTTGAGCCTGCGGAGCGATGTGGAGATATCGTTACAACCACAGTGTTTGTATACTAATGAAAACAATAATAACAATAGCTATTAATAACATGCGTAATGCGTATGAATGACAACCGATGTACAACAGCCATTAGTGATTGGATTCCTCGGGATGTTAAACGCACTGCAAGAAGACCACCGACTCGATGGTCAGATTTCTTCACGAAGAGCCAAGAAGAAAGATATGATGCTCGACGAGTCCCTAGAGCGAGCAGAACCCACTGGGCTACTTTTGTACGCGAGGGGGAAAAATGGAAGAATTACTGGCCACCGTTCGAGTTACTCGACGGTCAACGGGACTACAGGTGACAGGTGATTAATAACATAGCATAGTTATAACAATAATGATATATTTGTAACAACAACAGCAATAGTAATAATGTTAACTCCTTCTTTATTTACTGCCCACTTCAATTTTTACAGCAGCGTATTATGTTAGACACAACAACAATGATATTGGAATAATGCGAAATATAACTTCAATGATGCTGAGATATTTGCAAAACTCTGGACCGCAGGTGTCTATGGTGGGGAACGAACGCGCTACTGTCCTTTCCGGGGAGTAACGCATTCACCACCACACCATGCGGGTCATTCGTTTCGTCAGTCTCCCAGCTAGTTCTATTGATCTTTTGCCATCAGCAATCACCCGTCAACGGGGCTGATCTAGGGAGCCCAAATCGGCATTCAACCTAGTTAAACTGAGGCCGTAGTGGAAATCACAATGTGAACGTTTTCTCTTTAGTGCCCACTACAATTTCTACGGCAGGGCGTTATGTCAGATGCAACCACAATAATAATTAATAATAATAGTAATAATAATAATAATGATAATAATAATAAAAACAATGATAATAATAACTATTATTAATAATAATGATAATAATAATAATAATAATAATAATAATAATAATAATAATAATAATTAATAAACAATAACGATAATTAATAGTAATAAATAATAATAATAATAATAATAATAATAATAAAATATCAGTAATGACAGTAATTTACTTCGTGACCAGCTGAAAACAATTGCTTGAGAGTCTCGCCAATCTCCACCTGATTACCATAGATCCACGCACAATCGATATGTTTGTAGCCTGCATTAATAGCGACTTCGACAGCTTTTCCTACCTGAAATGCAAACCCGTTAGTAGATATCACACGTCAGCTCCTCAATCTCACGTACTCAATTTATTCAATAACTATTCTTCGTATTTTTGTTGAGCAAACGCGAGGTGTTATTGTTCTTTATTCACGAATAAGCTGACGTTTCGGCGGATTTCGCCTTCCTCAGAGCCGCTTTCTA
>UYYA01005013.1:0-46317 GCA_900624975.1 Angiostrongylus costaricensis
CCGAGTAGATTGCTGTCAACTTGACCTTTCCAGGCTCTGAGGAAGGCGAAATCCGCCGAAACGTCAGCTCATTTGTGAATAAAGAATAATAACACCTCGCGTTTGCTCAACAAAAATACGAAGAATTACTTGATCAATGCCGAGGTTAATAGAAAGTCGGTCGTGGGAGTTATCAATCTCTGTTTAAACCCACGAATAAGCAGCATGAGATGTTCGACCATTGAGAGGACCCTGGGTGGCATTCTACAGACCAAGTCCCACACTCCGAAAGTACGCAATGCTATCTTCAAACGCATCCATTCATTGCACCCCAGAGAGTAAGCGACTGCCATCATCATAGCCACTTCAGAAACATGCGCACTCCTTCGCTATTGGGTAACTTCTTCACTATTCTTTTCTACACAGTCTCTTGCACTCATCCCTTTCTCTATGCTCCCAGCTTTATAGGTAAAAGAGTTTCTCTACACTACCGTGGTCTTCGTCTGTGTCAAACAGCCTTTGTTTATGATTCTACATCTTTTAAATCAAGGAAAAAAAAAGGATTTTTCACGGATGCTCTGAAGGTTTTGTTCAATTCAGAAATCCATGATGACTCGTACAATACCACCTTTGCTTATGTCTCGTCTTTTCTTCTCTTTGCTAAATTAATTGATTCCGAAATTAGTTTTTAGAAGAACTGCTAAAATTTGCATATTTCGTCGGACTGTTAACCCCACACGGGTTGGCGCAATTTTTGTTCGGCCAACGTTCCAGCGCTTTCGTCTTCTTCAGAGTCGATTGTTTGCCGCCGTTCGTACTCCCATTGTTGGTCCTCGTTCTCGCATCGAGTCGAACTTAAATTTGCGTCGCACCTCCTTGGCACAACACTTATTTACATTTCGGCTGCTGAATTGTCGGTTTTTAGAAAATAGACGATAACTATTCGAATAAAGAATGATTTGAGAGATAGACGGCATGCCAGGTTACAGAAAAGCTTCTGCTCCATCGCTGTATGGGTATGAATGGTATGCGTGGTACTATTTACATTTTACAATGTCCATCATATAACCACACTACCATCATAATCTGGAAGAATATTCTTGACCTATTTCAGGTTCTTTTTTTGAGCCTGACCGTTTCATACTGTAACTATAGCTCATCACGACGGCTGCAATTGAAACAACAGTTAATTTCCAGTCAAATTATCTGTTAAAGAACTTGTTCGAAAACGCGTTTTTGTGAATTTTTAACTCTGGAGGATAATTTTCTACGCTCCCCACCAGATACAACATCGTTGAACAAGTTGTCCACTGAACGCAAAAAGTATGATGAAAAAAGCGCTATGAATAAAAAAATAGGCCCTTGGGGAGCAAACGCATTGAGTGCGATGCATGTCGTCTACTTTGGTTGCCACTCACGTAAACGATATAATGCATCTTGGGAGTTATGTGTGAAATGGAAGAATGTTCCTCATAGGAAATCATTCCAGTGCTCTACTTCGACGAGTTTATTTCACTTCCAATCTTTTCCTTACGAAGTCACCGAACTACGTCGATTTCCGTCCTTCTTGGCAGCTAAAACTTGTAGCTCATAATGGCCAACATTTCGGCAGATATCTCCTTCTATAAAGTACGACGTCGCCGGCCTAGCCGAGACGAGAAGACGCCAGCCTTTCAACGCCGTCTATGACACCGGAGAAGAACTGTTCCTCGGAACATGCCACAGTAGAGGAGTCGGCGGCGTGTGCGTTCTCGTCAACACGAGTTTGTCCATGAACATCGATTCATTCGAACAACTTACAACCCGAATAGGACGTTTACGATTAAAAAAACGTGGATCAGTTCCGGTTTTGATAATCTTCGTCGTTTACGCGCCAACATCAAACTATGACGAAGAAGAAGTCGAAGCGTTCTATGTGGAGTTGGAGAAGTTCTACAGAGAAGACCACACATTCTTCAAGGTCATCATTAGAGATTTCCAAGCCAAAATTGGACCAAGAAGAACGTCGTATTGGGACTCACTGATTAGAATGGAAAGAACAGCGTGAGCGGCTATCTGAGTTTATCATGGCGACCAAGACAATCCATGGTAACTTGCAATTCCAGAAACCCCACCCTCTGCGCTGGACGTGGGAGTCGCCCAATGGAGAGTACCATAACGAAATAGACCACATCATAGTAAATAGGAGGTTCTGCCTAACCGATGTCGCTGTTGTCCCAAAATTCTACACTGGTCAGACCATCGTCTCCTTCGTGCAAGATTCTATTTCTCGCGAAAAGAAGAAAAAGCGCTAAATTCCAAAACCGAAGTCCCAGAACCACCGTAAACTGGAATTTATTCAATTCATTAGTCGGCTGTTGGGAAGATTCCGTTGTCGATAACATCGACAAAGAATACGATCGGCTCATTCAACCTCTTCACGCTAGCGATATGAAAGCCCAGAGTTCGAAAGTCACCAAGAGACATCTGTCTCCAGAAACACTCGAGCTGATACGCCAGCATGGAATTGCACGAGCTGCGGGCAACAGCGAACTAACCTCCGAACTTGCAAAGCAATGCAGAAAGGCGATAAAAGAAGATCTTAGAGAGAGAAGAGCAGCAGTAATGGCCGAAGCTGCAGAAGCTGGGAAAAGCATTTGCAAAGCACACCGAAGCTTCGTCAATTAAAAGACCAAAATGATTGCACTCCGGCGCGCAGACGGAAGAGTTACAGCGTCCAGAAAGGCAATGGAGAAAATCATTCACGAATACTACTCGGATCTCTTTGATAGCCACGTTCACCTTCCGTCATATGAAATAAGGAAGATGGGAAGACGGATATGTTGCACCACCGGTTCCTCCTTCCCAAATCCGACATGCCATCTCGTCGGTGAAAAATCGAACAACACCATGTCCGAAGAGGATAGGACCAGAACTTGTGAAGAACCTTCCGTCAGTCCTCGTAAACACACTGGCTCGGCTCTTCACACGTTACCTGTCTGAATGCAAGGTCCCTATTCAGTGGAAGACCAGCAAGACCGTGTTATTGTTCAAGAGGGTTGACCTATGCGATATCGGCAACTATCGCCCAATCTGCTTACTGTCTGCCGTCNCAAGACGGATATGTTGCACCACCGGTTCTTCCTTCCCAAATCCGACTTGCCATCTCGTCGGTGAGAAATCGAACAACACCATGTCCGAAGAGGATAAGACCAGAACACATGAAGAACCTTCCGTCAGTCCTCGTAGACACACTGGCTCGGCTCTTTACACGTTACCTGTCTGAATGCAAGGCAGGGTCCCTATTCAGTGGAAGACCAGCAAGACCGTGTTATTGTTCAAGAGGGTTGACCTATGCGATATCGGCAACTATCGCCCAATCTGCTTACTGTCTGCCGTCTACACACTTTTCACTCGAGTCATCCTAAACAGGATTGATAGAACACTAGACGAAGAACAGCCATCTGAGCAAGCAGGGCTTCAAAGAGGATTTAGTATGATGGACCACATCCACACGGTAACACGGGTCATTGAAGTATCGCTAGAATACAAAGAACCGCTCTGTCTCACCTTCATCGATTTACAGAAGGCCTTTGATTCAGCTGAGATAGAAGCAGTCTGGGAAGCTTTTGATAGTCAAGGAGTCCTTACTCAGTACATAAAGATTCTTCGTGAGCTGTACAAAAATTTCACAACCAAGGTATCATTCATTCATTTATCATTCTACAACGGTATTAACATTGACGTGAAAAGAGGTGTTAGGCAAGGCGATACCAGCTCGCCAAAATTATTTACCGCCACCATTCACAACGTCATGCGAACACTGGAATGGGATAATATGGGAGTGGAAATCGATGGTCAGCAGTTACATCATCTTCGCTTTGCTAAGGACATCGTCCTTATAGCACCAAACATTAGGCAAACGGAACGTATGCTTGCCGACTTTGATAAAGCCTGTAGAAAGATTGGTCTTTGGCTAAATCTCACAAAAACGATGTTCATGAAGAACGGATTGGTTTCGCATGCCCCAATCACGCTCAGTAGAACGAATATCTCCGAATGCTTCAGTTATGTATAATTTAGGTCGGCAAATCAATATGATGAGCGACCTAGCTCCATAGCTGAGCAGAAAGAAGCGAGCGGCTTGGGGAGCTTCCAAGAGTATCGAGGATGTAGTGAAGAGAACAAAGAACACCCGACTCCATGCCCACCTTTTCGACTCAACGGTACTTCCTGCCTTGACGTATGTGTCAGAAACCTGGCCGCTGCGGAGCAGGATGAAAGATCACTCAGCGTTATCGAACGTGCAGTCGAACGGACGATGCTAGGAATATCCTGTTCCACACAAGGGATGGGATCCGAAGCTCCGACTTGCGTCAACGATCAAAAATCAAGGATGCTGTTCAATACGCCAAACAGTCGAAGATAAGGTGGGCCGAACACGTAGTGTGTGTGTTAATGACAACCGATGGGCGAGAGTCTTTGGAGACTGGATTCCTCGGGATGTCAAACGTACTGCAAGAAGACCACCGACGCGATGGTCAGAGTTTTTCACAAAGAGCCTAGAAGAAAGATATGATGCTCAACGAGTCCCTAGAGCGATCAGAACCCACTGGGCTACTCTTGCACCCGACAGGGAAAAATGGAAGATTTACTGGCGCCCACCCGAGTTACTCAATGATCAACGGGACTACAGGTAATACGGGTGATCTCCTTCTACAATGTATGGGTAGCTTATATTAAAATGCATAGAAGGCATCAAACGTGAATTCCTCCAATAGTAGATCGACTTTAATAACATCTTGTCCATTTTTTAGCAGATCCGCACCGATTCCATAAGAAGCTACGATTAGGGCTTACTTAGGTTTAAAAAGGCGAAACTATGGTGCGAAATCATTAATTATAAGGGATTCATAATGATGCTGAGATATTTGCAAACTCCGGACCGTTGGTGTCTGCGGTGGGGACCGAGCACGCTATTAGTCCTTCCGGGGACTAATGCGTTCACCACCACAACATACAGGTCTCTCGTTTAGTTTCGTTCTCTCATCCGTATTATTGACCTATTGGTGCTATCAGCAATCGCCGCTCAACGAGATCGATCTGGGGAGCACAAATCGGCATTGAACCCAGTTAAGCTGAGGCTGTGGTATAAATCACATTATCGTCACTTTTTGTTTACTGCCTTTCCTAATGACAGTGTATGAGGCATTCGTTCCTGATTTCCACATGGGGCTCCGGTGTTTATCGAAAACACTCCTTAAAAGTTCTGCGAGCTGATATTTTTCATTTTTGCACAATATTTGTGAAGGTAACCTCAAAACCTGTACCTTTACGTTCCAATGTCCTAAGCGTACCTGTTGGAGTATTTTGTGCTGGTACGTTGCAATCTGCAACTGATGCTGTCTCTCCAGCTCTGACGTTGGAACAGATCTGCAGTGTTTTGTTGTGGATGAACGGCCGTTGGTTTAGGCAGATGCAAACCAATTTCTGTTGTGAATTTTATGCAGGCAGTTTGACCGCTGCCAGCAGCTTCTTTGGAGCTGTCTTCTTCGGGTTACCAATAAATAGCGAGACTTTTGGTTGGAAATGGAAGGCGAATTGAACATTATCTTAGTAATGGAATCGTTTTTTGGGCATGCGTTTCCATTTAAACGTAATTTAATTGCTACTGATTCGTTAACACAGCGAAGGAGCTGTAAATGCCGTCGTCTTAGGGAAAAACCATCTTTTTCCTCAAATGGTATCCTGAAGTCGCTCCTACCTCTTTCCTGGTCAAGAAATTTATTAAGGTAGACAAAAATACAGTTTAAATCCAAGAACGTAGATGAAAAGTCGAATCTACCACATGGAGAGTGTATCGCCAACTCTGCAACTTCACAAATCAAATTCTAACAATTATTGACTCTCCAAGATAAAAACATACTTATCTAGATATCTATCTAAAATAGCTAAAGGCTGAAGGCCAATTTTTGTAAAACTAGATTGAAAATACAACCACAAGGATGCTGAGATGTGAGCAAAACACTGAACTTCAGTTGGGCTTCGAACCCGTAACTGCTCTTAACGGGGCTCACGTGATATCCACCACGCCAACGGAGCTCCTTGCTTTCCCTTTCTCTCAGCCATTTTTTTTACCATAGCGGTACTACCAGCAATCAGATCTGGTTCGAATCAACAAAGGAAGACCTTTAAACTTATACGAGCAATTGAATTTTAGATGGGAAAAAATTTATGCTCAGTGCAGGCATTGTTTTTCTCATTGTTTGCCCATCTTCTTTAACCAACTTACTGAGTCACTGATTTTAGGAAGAGTGATGCTCACTTCCAAATCCTTCCGCATTTGAGAAGATCAATCATGGTCTGGCTGAGTAAGTGCCTGAGGTCATGGCGGTGCAGATAATGCGGACAGATTTAGAAGTCATAAGAAACCTCAGCATAGCTGCTGCCACACTGCTGTATTGCAGCACGGACAGAATGAAAAACTGCTTAAAGAAAGGCAAACCAACAGTCTCGGTTGTTGTGATGGATAGCATATGGCCCTCCAAAACGGGTAATTGCCGAATTCAACCGCAACAGAGATTTCAAGTTCTGCTCTTATTTCAGCATCCCTGCGGTTGTAATATACGTCGCACTTTGTCATAAAAAAGCACAGGCAGTAGGTAAAAAGTTGGGATATCACGAACCGTTGAAAAAGTTCGCGTCACTTGATTTCAGCCAGGGAATTCCGAGACTTGGCGCTATCATCGAAACAAAAGATAATGATTTTCAAAACGGGGATACTGCATGTGCTTATCGCAATTAGTTTTCTCTCTTTCTGTTTTATGAACGCTGATTTGTTCGGAAGCGATGACAACATTGAACACTGTTCCATAGCCCAGTTTCCCCATGATCTGATGCAAGTTGACAAATTAGCTCACTTGGTCATTTAGATAGAGAGATATTAGATAAGTGTTTTTGTTCTTTACCATATACTGCTATTGTTGCAAATATATGTAAATGTGCAAATAAATGTAAATACATTAAAATGTACAAATAAATGTAAGTACATTAAATGGACTACTTAGTATACTCACGCCAATTCATAATATGCATTCATTCTATTGCTAAGCCGTATCCTTTGGCTTTTTTCGCCTTCTGCACTTTCTCGAAACGATTCCAGTCAAGTGAGAAAAGGCTTGAATGCGGTTACCAGTAATCCCTGGAGAAGAGTCTATGCGAAGAATTGTGTTATACAAATTCCTGAAGGAATTTGCTTTACAGCCCTTCAATTAACCCTACCACCACCTATCTGCATTCTTTGGATAGGACAGAACATTCACGAATAATGCAGACCTCAGCACATTCTCCCGAGACTTCTTTGGTCTTGCGATCATCGTCCATGGTAGTGGTTCGTGTTCAGCTGATGCAATAGGTGGTTATTTTGAGTTACAAACACGTAAGCCCGTCGTATAAATGCCGCCCCAGCTTGCATGCTCTTAGATTCCACTTTGCATTTTTCGACGTTCATTGTTCGTTTGATCTTCTTATTACGTGGCCAATCTCTTCACGTTTCACTATCAAAATTTGGTTCGTTCTCTATATCTCAAAGATGTGATTGATTTCGAAGATCACAATTCTGGTGTGACGTTGTGCTTTGTGGCCTAGCTATGTTTTAGAAGATATCGTTCAATTGTTCTGTGAGTGATGTCCAGTATTCTTTTGGTGGATGAAGTAGCAGCTATTTTCAGCTGCATAACAAAGAGCTTGGAGGAGAGTTAAATAAATGTGTGCAGATTTGCCGGTGCTTAGTTGATCAGTGGCATTCTTGAAGAACCCGGATGCCGCTTATGCCGTTCTACCAGTTCTGGTGCATTCCTATCTATTGTCGTTCTCCATGTTCCTTGAATGTCCAAGGTACACATACGAGGTGGTCTCTGTGTAGTTGGAAAACCATCCTTTTTTGGTTTCTTTACCTTCAAATCCAGACTTTTCATGGACTGGATCTCCTTCGTTTTGTATGTGGCTCAATCCTTCTTTTCTCATTATGTTCAGCTCAATGAGCTCGTATGTGCCTTCCTTGCTTCAAGAAAAATCCTCCTCGATCCCCGCTCCTCGAAATGATGACGATGTTGGCAGAGAGTAAATATTTGATTGCTTTGGTGTTTTCCTTGATTTGAGAGTCCTAGCGATTGGAATCTCGTTGGAAATGTCCTACTATGCCGACTTTGTCCTATTCTTCTTATATTCTTCTCCAGTGTATCGCTAAATCGAAATTACGAAGACAGTGGCTACATGCGGTACCGAATGATGACACCACTAAAGTGTGAAGAACCTCTTTTTGTTTATAAGAATTTGGTCGATCACTGCATTAGTAGCGTCGTAAAGAGACATCTCTATGTCCATCGGCGGTGTTCTTTCTTCTTGAAGGATTAGTTTCCATAGAAGGCCCATGCTGTAGACAGGAGTCTTGCAACACGGTTTCCCTTCTCATCTCAATTTTTTTACTCCAACACCACAACATTCACTATGAATAGGTCTATCGAATGACTTTTTGCTGCGAATTATTCCTTCCAATTAATAATAAAACGCATTTCTGATCCGTGGCCATGTGCTGCATAGGTTTGCGAGTAGCCGCTGATGGTACTGATCTGGTACTGATCTTCTTTTAATAACTCAAAAAACCGACTTTCTATAAACCTCAGCATAGACAGTTGATATATTTTTGTTTATGTGATCTTATAAGCTAATCTTACTTATCCAATGCGAGGTTGGTATAGGTCTTCGTTTTCGCCGTTGTTGTCGCTATTGTTGGTGTTGTTGGTCCATGGCTGACGCTTCGGCGATTTCGCCTTCTCGGAGCCGTGGTGTTATTAGTGGGACTCATGAGTATACAAATAAAAATATGGTCTTCTTTTAAGTGTTCCAGTCATAACACCATGGCTCAGAGGAAGGCGAAATCACCGAAACGTCAGCCATCGACTAACAACACCAACGACAACGACAACAACAACGAAACGAAGACCTAAACCAACTTCGCACTGGCTAAACAAGATTAGTTTATAAGATCATATAAATAAAAATATGATCTTCTTTCGACACTGAGGTTGGGGACGATGAATGGCCGAGCGAGGTTATAGCATCTCCCATGACGTGACATGATGGTAAGCAAATGTCAGTACGACAAAACGAACTCGTCCGATAATTCGTAACCGAAATTTCCTTCCACGAATAACAAGCAACTCGTAATCTAGATGGTGCATGCTGGTCTTCCTGCTTTTCATTTTTCGTATGACGAACACATGAACTTCAGTGTGAGCGTGAGGATCGGCAGGTTTTTGACGAGGCTGTTCTGGTGTTATACGTGCAGAGCAATAACCGGTCTTTGAAGCGTGTGGTGGGTGCTTTAGCTTGGTCTGATTGAAGTGATATCCTGTGAAATCCGAAATCTAATCGCTTTTTATCAGTTGTCTCAAGGCACGAGGTCGTAAACAGGAGCTGCCAGTGTGGATGCTACGCATAGAGGACCCCTTTCTTTAAACTGCAAGATCAGAATTGTCTGTGATCAGCTAGTCTTCACAGGTTTGACGATTCGGCCGCCGAATGTTCAAAAAAGTCGGAGAGGTTTGTGAGATGTGGTTTCGTGAGTGTCAGGTGTGTGACAACGGTGACGTGGCCATTCTCCGTTGCCGTTCGGCAGTGATACCGAAGCGCTAGCAGTTGCTCTGTCCCAACAGATGTTTCAATTTTCTTTCCCTGTTTTACATTCGTAATTTTTTACTAAGAATAGCTACTCTAATATTTAACTAATACATGTACGGTGGAAAAACAAGAACTCTTTTGTGTTTTTGTTTGGAGCTCTAAAAAACGTTAGAGAAATTCCGCAAGGATTCTGAAATGGCAGTGAATTCAAGAAATTCTCCGGAAAACTGTTTTTTTTTTCAGAAACATGAGCAAAACAAGAATTCTCCATCCAGTAGTTATTAACTGAGAAGTTTTCGATAATTGAAAAGCTTGTGTGAGCGAGGAGAAAATGTTATGTGGTCTCGTTATTAAAAAGGATAAAGCTTGCGGCGTTGATCAATCCCTTTAGGATGCGCCATGCATTCGACTTCATTAAGCATAGGTTGGAGGTGATTGAATACACATCTGGCCTTTACAATGACTCGCAGTGATTTATTGATGTATCGAGCCAGTGCTGCTATCTTCCTAGACAAGTATGGTACCAATGCATCAACCCAGGAGTGATGGAAGGCTTGGTGAGCCTGGTGCGTAGGGATCAATCCTGTGTGTACTGCAGGGCGCCTCCGACCACTACGCCACACGCTCTCGCTATTGTGTATCACAATTATCGCAATCTTTTCAATTTTTTTTAAATTTTAAAATGCGTCAAAGCTTGTCAAGGTTTTTAGCATCGATTCTCCATCGGTATACCTCTCAAAAGAATCAAACAGGTGTTCTTGATTCTTAATGCATTTGCTTTGATGTCTTTCAGTTCAAAATCCGTTCCCACTTGAAAATTTCGGCATTCTCAACGTCTTGATCGAGTCAGGTTCAGTAATGTCGTAGGTTTTCCCTAAATACCTGTGAAAAAATGCCTTGTTTCTTAAAGTGTTTAGCACATAGATATGAAGTTGCAAAAGCGTGAGAAAATCGGTCATTTCAGCTTCTCTCAAATAACATGGAATAGTTTACTACCTATAGGCTAGGAGGCACCAAGGTGTTCCGTAGTGCTGAAATGTCTGACCTCGGCGTTCCATGGACTTCAACATTCGTGAATAACAAACACATAATATCTTAACGACCGAACCCTCTTCTATTTTTCACGAAAGAATTTGCAATTTGATCCTTTATTTTGAAACCATTAGAGGAATTCTGAACTGTGGATCATCGATTCGGATCAACCTGGCTCTGAAGAAGACGAAGGCGTCGAAACGACAATCGAAGAGGATACTAGAGAGATTGTCTGTCTGTGGCAACCACTGTTCTACTACATTCCAAATTTTCACCCCATACTGAGAAATGTCGTTGTAAAGGTACAGGTGGCAACATTTAAAAAGTTGCCCGCTCGCTGGAGAAACCGGGCCGTTCCATTTATTTCTTTATTCTAACTTACTGACGTCAGCTTCTAAAGTGCAACGACATCTTTTGGTAATGGGAGAAAAGCCTATTTTTTTCGGGCGGAATCTAGTCAATCTTTAGTCTCGCTATTTTAGAATTGTTATTTTACATCCATGGAAGGCTGCTCCTACTGAAATTCACATTTTCCAGGGTTACAATCTTTTTCCAAATCAGCATACTAGAACATTAAATTTTCCCGCTGCGAATCCAATCCACAAGGCAGAATCTGTTTTCCGGGGCAGACTCTGGCCAGGCCGACCTAGAGATCCCAGGGAACCACAGTGCCTCAACCGGTAAGTCTCCAAAATGAAAAATTCGAGATCGTGCTGGCGCCCGCTCAACTAGTGAAGATGGTCCGTCCAAGTAACCAAGTAAGAATCTGTTTTCATCATACGATATGAACAAAGTTAAGTCGTAGAAATCCTTTCCATTGTTTGATATTTCCGAAAAAGGCTTTCGAAGAAAACATTTTTTAACGTGAAAGGTTTTTCATCAATTTTCATACGCTTAGTGGCATTGAAGTGCAACCGATTAAGAGCAAATGTTAGATGTTCCGTTCTAGTTCCATTCTATCTCCTCTTCGGAAAAGGTAATTTTCACTGCTGTCAATTTTTTCGATGTAATCAGAAATTTCGAAACGGAAAAGCTCTCCAAAAAGGTGCGGCGGAAATTACAGTGTGTCCAGCAAGCCTGTGAATGGTGGAGCTTTTTTTCATAAGATAGACACAACTTGATAATATAAAGACGAAACATTCACTTGCATCTCCATAACGGCTTATATATACATGCATATGTATATATATGTGTATATGTTTGTATGCGTATATATGTATATGTCGACCGACATGATGACTTTTGATCCGTTCATTTCACAATGTCTTTGTCAACATCTCTAAAATTGAATCATTCTTCTAGCACTGTCAACACGGATGTTTCCTTCTTACAAAAATCTTTAGGCTTTTTGATCACATTTCTACGTCTAGAACGTTTTGTTTTTGTTCTTTCCCTTCGACACGTTGCTCCTCTGAATAATTGCCCTCACCTCCAAGCCTAACTACACCAATTTTCATGGCGCTCGAATTCTCCTGTCTCTGACTTGATCATTAGTTTTCGTCATGTTATCATTGTAATCGTTGAGGTAAAAATCTGTTTATGACTTTTGTGGTTCAGGGATTTGTAACTACTCGGGTTTTTGCTTGCTACTGTAGCTCACTGGGGCCACTGCGCTTTCTTTTGACTTGACCACTGTTTGATACGATAAATGTTATTTGACTCCGCTACTTGCCCTTCGAGGGTTTAGTTGCTGTTTTTGATGGAAGTCATAGAGATCTGACTTCCATGAAGGCATTTTCTCGCACGTGTTTCAACATGGATTCCTCCTACAATTACACTAAGGAAGCGGTTTAGAAATGAAACATCGTATGTGCAAAAGTTTGCTTGGACTCGTTGAAAGTCCGAATTTCTGTTTTGGATTCAAAATCCTGTCGTTACTTTCTTTGAACCACTTCCTTGCAATAATTCTCCATTGAAGAATGTTTTTCGTACCGTTGAGAGATTAGCGATAAAAACAACAACGTAAAATTGCACTCTTTTTGCATTTTTAGCGCCCCACATTCAGTTTTAGCTTAGCCGGTGATTCCTCACGGTGGGAACATTTCCTTAAAATGGCTTAAACATCTTGTATGTCTTTTGCTCTTCAGTGGTCTCGACATAGTTTCTAAAGAGTATTTGTTACACAACTCATTCTATGGTCAGTCTGCCGCAACGAATTCTGGACTTCTGCAGACACACATTGGAAATCGACACCGTATTCCTCGGATGTCGAACGATTCCGCGCCTTACTATGGTGTGGATGAATGTTTTTACCAACCGCAGATTTTGCTCGTTAGTTTACTCTACTTCTCTAATTTCTTCTTTCATTAAATCCCACACATCCCAATCGAAAGAATGAAATTGAACCTTTCTTAGTGATTTTATCACTCAGAATTTACCACGCCTAGTTCAACTTCCGTACGGGACTAAAATGGCTAATCAATACAAGCTCGCCGTCCTCTTGCTCAAAGTTACATAGCCTTTTCGTGAGATTGATTGCTATGGGTTGTGTTTTCCAGCAGTGGAAAATGTTCTTCGTCGGTTGTGTTGGTTTGGTGACGGCATTAATCAGCATAGTTCACAACTGCTTGCTCTTCTACACGTTTAACACTTCGAAGGTACCAGTCGTTAGATTAATCAGTAATTTTTAGATACAATGCCAATCAATTTTCAGAGAAAGGAATGAGGTGTTAACACTACGATTAAAACAACCAAAAGTTGGGAGGGAATTTTAAATGTTGTAGGAAGGCACTAGGGTAAAAAAAATGCGCTAAACAGTAGCTCCTGTTTTATTATTCAGCCTCCATTCTATTCTGACGTGCGACCCACATTGAGGGTTCAGTTTGTTTCGGTTATTTTAGAACTCAGTTTCTTTAAGAATATGAACTGATATTTATTTCACAGGTTTCCTCTGGGACCCTAAGATATGTATCTGCTTAGGTCGCCGAAACACAGTGAAATAGAGCCTAGCAAAACAATGGGTAACAATCAAATGGAGGATATATCAAAAATCCAAAAAACTCCTAATGAATTCTCATGCTCCTTTCTAGGTGCAAAAGAGAAATAATTTTCCACGACCGACTTTCTATTAACCTCGGAATTGATCAAATAATTCCTTGTATTTTTGTTGAGCAAACGCGAGGTGTTATTGTTCTTTGTTCACGAATACGCTGACGTTTCGGCGGATTTCGCCTTCCCCAGAGCCTGGAAAGGTCAAGTTGACAGCAATCTACTCGGCCAGACGCCTCCATAACCAAACAAAGAAACTCTTAACCAAGATTTCAATCACTTTGAACACAGCTTTGTACACTCACCGCTTTCTATGAGGTTTCCACTAAGTATGTCACGTGGAGACCAACCGCACAGAAATCACATGGAAGTATAATATGCCCCTCCCATCAGGGGCAACAGTCTTATATACTGCCCTATATCACGCGTGATAATGAGGCATTCTTCCCTGCGGTTCATTTTCGGATTTCTGGAATTAATCCAGAATGCCTCGAGAGTTTTTCGCGCCTGTGTTCTTGCTTCGCGTGCGAGGATCGTGACATATACTTCGAAGTCGTCCCCGTTATGTCTCCGGGTCCTATGCGTGCCTAGCGGGGTATTTGGTCTATTTTTGCCGGCTAGGTGTTCTTTTATGCGGACACAGAGAGGTCTGCCCGTTTCGCCAATGTATTCCTTACCGCACGTCTTACTGGAGATCAGATAAACTATACCCGAGCTCATTCAATCACCGTCTCTACCACTGGGGCAAATTATGCAATTTTGAGTTGCACATAGACGGTCATATAGGCGGTTACGAACTAGCTGGCGCTTAAGAGAGATAAGTGATGGTTTTAAACCAGCAGCCCTTGCCATTTTGGCCCATTCGTGGTTCAATTTTCGGTATTTACTTTTGAATTCCTCCTCAGATGATGGGCGATAAAGCGAAGCATCTTCAAGATGCTTTTTCGTTATCTTCACATCTAACTGATGAGGAATTACGACAAACTCACCACCCTTATCACTAACGGATAGTCTTATGGTTTTCAACCTTATCAGCTCTCGTACCTCTCGCATACCACGTTTTTGCACTGGAGTGAGGTTTGACCTGTATCTTTTCGCACGATAGTGATTAAGGACTTTGAGAGCTCCATTCGCAAACATCCGAAAATTAACATCAACTTCATTATTGGGCTCTTGTTGTCTAAAGAACGTTGGGGGAAATGGTGCTAGAAAGAAATAGAAATAGAATAGAAAAAAAAGAAACTAGAAAAATAAACTAAGAAAACTAGAAACACTACTAGAAATAGAATATGGTGTTAGAAATAGTTTTCATTTTTCTTCGCATTTTGATGGTTCTATAGAACTCAGCTAAGCGTGACTGACTTATATCGTGCGTATCTACATGGACGCACGAATGGGTTAATTCGCTGTCGTCGTTCTGAATTGCACTTTCGAATCCTGCACTCGTGATCCTGAAGTGTGTTCGAAGCTGCTTGGGTTCGGCTTTATCAGAAAACCCAACCAGGAACTCCACGAAAGCAGGCATTATCCAGTACAGATCTTAGTTTCTAAAATCTGGCGGAAAAGTTGCAAAAAGGCACCTTACCAAATGAGAGGCATCATCAATACCTGAAGGAGTGGAAGCCGAAAAGGACACCACTGACTTTTGTCGGAAATTTCTTGGCGATGAGTGCCCTCCACGTCAAGTCTGGAAATTTACTGTGGTGAAAAGGACGTCGAAGCAGATTCTAATCTGGTCTGTCTTACCGATGAATCCAACAATTCTAACTGGCCGTACGTATGTGCAAGCGACTTGTGATTCAATGAACTCGGAGAATGGAGATAGAATGTTGTTGTTAATTGCCAGAGTAGGAAATCTGCTACTTAATGGCACGAGGATCTTAATGAGATAATAATTTCTGGGCAATAATTTCGCATTTTTACTAGGCTTTTCGGAAATCAGTGTCCAATTTGTACTTCCATTTTTCTGGCACATGCTTTAGTAAGAAAAACCTCTTGAATACTGTGCTATTAAAAATTGTCACAAAGCTCATTTTATCTTGCGCTAAATGATCCAACTATAAAATAACTAGCGCTATTGACAAATTTTAAAGGTTATAATCTCAGGTGCTAAAATGGTAATTTCAACTAGCACAGTTCTACGAATTCAAACTCGGAATTACGCAGCGCAAACTGCTCGAAACGTTAGTGCCTATGAGCCCAATGAAGTTAACGAATCCACTGTGCCATGTTGATTTGATAGGCTTCACTGTGGCGAATTCGATCTTGAAGTTGAGGGAAGTCGTGGACATGCTTATGGAACTGATGGCGATGAAATGAAGAAGGGGTAGGTGGAGGCAAATACGTGCAGGACCCTTCGAGAGCTCGCAAAAGAATTCGATATATGCACCTCAAAAGTTATGCAACTTCTAAAGAGAACTGAAAAATCGAAGAAATTTGACGAGTGGATGCCGTATGAATCGACTGACCACTCCGTACGATAACATTTGGTCACGCTTTGCTCAACCGAAGGTGCAAAAGTTGCGAACTGGGCTAGTAAACGCTGTTTCATCCAATACACTCATCGGACCTCTCACCTACCGATTATCTCTTCTTCACTCGTCTTAACATCTTTCCAATAGACGTTCTTTGGAGACCGAGCCAAGGATGAAACTGCCTTCAACTATTTCATCGCTTCGAGAAGTCCAAGAATATATTTAGATGGTGTGAACGAGCTTAATTTTCTTTTGCTAAAATGTCTGGATTCCTACGGCTTCAATTTCGATCGATAAAGTCTATTTTGTGCTGCAATGGGCCTACAATTAAAGTGAAAGCTAAATTCTAACACTAATTAAATTCTGGAGAACCTGATACAACGACTTGGACATCGGTGATGAGCGGAGTTCAAAAACCATCCCAGAAAACTTTTCAAGGACACATTCTACAATACACTGTGAACGACGAAATGGTAATAGATGGGTGTAAAAGTTATTGATGCTTAGCAGTTATACCATCATAGCATTGCTTATACCATGTTGCTCAAACTGACAAACTAAGAAATTCTAGGCCATTTCTACACCGCGCATGGAAAAATGGTTTTTTGCTGTGCACAAACAACACAACGTCACTAATGAGGAGGTTCCGGATGACCTCTTCATGCTGGACCGAAGAAACGGTTTGTAATATCAGTCATGGTTTAACTAGAAAATTCTTGTACACATGGATGGCCCGTCTTCGCCGGCTATGCAGACGCTAGCATGATTTCCGCTTCTTCAGAGTTTCGTTGGTTTAGGCATTGTGGTTCACTGGAGTCTCGCCGTCAGCTTAGTCAAAATCAGCTCCCGCTCGTCACTAACATAGGCGGTCGCAGCTCTTGTTGATCAGAGAGAGATTTTCAGCCATGCAACTAGTTTGATACCGTGTTGGATTCTGGTATTGATTTACTCTTAGCTGCGTTTCCTGATGGAAACAACGGACTCTTTCTCAGCTTGGAAGATCCCGCTGAGGGATGAATCTTCCCACTGTACATCGCAACACGACACACAGGAACACCTCCCAACCATGTTGAAGCGGTAAACCGTTGGGAGGAGTAGGGAAGTCAACATAATGAAAAAAGACCGTGTACATATCCTATTATGGGGAAATGTACCTGCAGAAGCTTTTAAAAGCGTACAGTTTAGAGTGAAGAGAACAAACAGTGCCTAATTCGGTGCACATCTTATCGACTCTCCCATTCTTCCTGCTTTACCGTACTCTTGGAAATCCCGTGCAACAATTATGTAGGACTGATGAAAGAGTGGCTAGCAATATCTTATGCGCAAGTGAGAGTTTAATTCAACAAGCTTTGTATAATTTCACAGACAGGTGGGAAGGACAATACAGAGTACAGGTCCTACCATTGAGAAGCGACTTTCCCTAAACCTCAGCATAAATGGTCAGTATATCTTGTTTCAGTGATAACCTAAAAAGATGTTGTAACTAAATATTTATTCGGCTAGCATTTCGACGTCTTCATCTTCCTCAGAGCCGATGATATGAGTTGATGTCCACAGTTCTTCGTATTCTCGATGTAATATCTTCGTCCACGTGTCGAGTCGGATCTTCTTCAGTGAAACTTCGCTCAAAAAAGGAAATCTCACCCTGCGCGCTCTTTTATACAAGATGCTTGTTGTTAATATGACTATCCATTGATAATAATTTGTTTTTCAAGGGATAATCCATCCTACAAAAGTCGGTATTAGTATTAGTATTAGTATTAGTATTAGTATTAGTATTAGTATTAGTATTAGTATTAGCTGAGAGACAGGCGAAACAAAGGACCCGCATGGTGTGGTGGGGAACGCGTTACTCCCCGGAAAGGACAATAGTGCGTTCGTTCCCCACCATAGACACCTGTGGTTCAGAGTTTTGCAAATATCTCAGCAACGTTGTGGTTGTATTTGCCTTTGCCGCAGCAATCACCCGTCAGCGGGAATGATCTGGGGCACCCAAATCGGCATAGAACCCAGTTAAGCTGCGGCTGTAGTTGAAATCACAATGTTATACCTTTTTATTTTCTGCCTATTATAATTTCGCGGCAGGGTACTAAGCGAAATACACCATAGACACCTGCGGTCCAGAGTTTTGCAAACATCTCAGCAACGTTGTGGTTGTATTTCGCTTAGTACCCTGCCGCGAAATTATAATAGGCAGAAAATAAAAAGGTATAGCATTAGTATTAGTATTATTACGGTATCGGTTTGCACATAGCGAAGTAGCATCATTGTGTACTGACTATCCTTAAACCTAGATATAAATGATCAATCTATCTTGCCTTCTTCTCATGCCTTGATTCCAAAAGCCAAATGTCGGGATGCCGATTTAAAAGCTCTGGCTTGGTTTCAAAGGTGTCGAAGTACATCAGGAGACACCGAACGAATGGTCTTAAGTGAGCAGAACCCATAAGTGAACTTTTATGGCTGTGAATGTATTGTCCATTACTCACAACTGATCCAGTCATAGGGTGATCAATGGCGCGCAGTTCGTGCACAAACTGTGAAACATTCAGCAGTGAGGTGGGCTTATGTTAACACCAACTCTCCAGTAGTGGCATGGCGCTGAAAAGGTGCACTTCTAAATGTTCTATTTAAAAAAGTCCTTCTAAAGTAATCGTTCTTGATTTCGCTTAACTCGGTCAGCATCAAATGAAAATCATGGCAGACATAAATAGTCCTTGAGTGGCAGCCGAACGCACACACAAAAAGTTCGAAGAGCTTCGTCGATAGCGACTGCGAGGAAACGAAACGAATGCAAGAAGTGCTGGGAACCGCATAGTGCGTGATATATGTGATCTCTGGTCATGTAGTAGTGAGAACAATAACTATAACACAAGAAGAAAACAATATGTTGTTTTCTAGCCGTGCTGTTAAAACGAGGGTTCATTTCTTAACGGGTATTCCCATCCCTAAGCCACGCTAGGAACAAACCTACTCTACAACAAAGCCAATCTTGTTAACCCTGAGCGCCTCTTCGCCATGATCAGTATGAATAGTGAAGCTCAGGCGATAGCCTCATACTAGAACTATTATATCGAAAAAAACACATGTTAGAACTATTACCTTTATTTTTTATTAGTGCTTGAAAGCGAAAATTCGAAGCCAAGGTCAGTTAAAGTATGAAGAATACCCGTTGTCGTTGATGTATTAAAGTAAAAATTCCACTGTATTTGATCGTTTTAAATGCAAGGATTTCCTCGTCCGCCTTTCCATTTGAGCGTGGGTATCGATAAGAAACTGGTTGTTTTTGTTACCCCAGTTATTTGGCAAATTGGGCAAAAATAAAAAGCGGTGTGTCTTTCATTTCTGAAATCTCTATAAAATTTTGGCGCCCTTGACAATTCGGACAAATCCAGAACTTTCTCTATGTAAAAGCTCTGAACGAACGATTAGAAGAAAGTTCCATTCCTCCATGTATGTGCTTCAGCGGTTACAACAACGAAATCTCACCTACCTCATGTGGATTTCCGGATGCGATATTTTAGTCTCGATCAGTTATACTGCCATTATGTGTGTGCAGGTGAGCGACTTTCATAGAACGATAATGACTAGCTGCCAACAAGATCATCATCCATGTCACTATTAAGTCTCTACAATTGAGAACAGCAAACGGCCCTCCTTCTTCTTCTTTTTCCACTTTAAATGTTTCATGTAGTCTTCCGTATTTGCAAAAAACCTAAGTTGCAGAATAATTTCTTGAGACTTTTATTAAGGTTAACTTTTTATCCGGGTTGTACTTTGATGGAGTACGTTCTCGAACATTCTAAGCCGAGAAAACCAAAGCCGCGTTTGAAGACGGTAGTACTAATGATGAAAGCCGGCCGTTGTGCTTCAAGCAATTCGACGGATGGGACACGAGCTGCAGAATCTGCTGCTCCTTTGATGTGATTGGTAATCTCGAGCTACGGCCAAATTGAACAGTTGAAGCGAGTTGAAGAACGAGAAGGATATCCACAGCAATCAGCACCTCAACTGGACAGACTCGTAAAACCACAATACAGTGAAGAAAAGCGACCGGAGTCACCTAGAATTGTACTGCTCCATAATAGTGCTCAACTTCATGTTACAATGCTGACTTGCAAGTAGTTGAAGGAGTTGAGCTGGTCCACCGTGTTTTGCTGAGCGTACAAATCACTGGACACTCGGGTGGACGACTACGACAACCATAATAATAGCTCCTACATCTTCTTTGAGTCACAATCTCTGTTACCACAGAAGAACGGATTCCCGAAATGTGGAATAGGAAAATGTGTGGCGATTTCGAGTAGAGTTGTGCTCGAGAAAAGTAGAACAAAAGATTGGAATGCCTCCAGTACCAAAAAGAGGTTGCCACTATTTTTTGGTAGAAAATACTACCAAATATCACTCTTCGATACTGAGAAATTTAAGTTTTCAAAAATTGATATCTACCACTGTTGTTATGTATAACTGCGTTTCTTCAAATGTGCAAAGTTTTTCGAATGATTTTGCGCGCCAATGAAAACCAAAATTCGCTTCAATGATTTGTTTCGTTCAAAAAAACATTTAGAATATTACCATCGTGTGACTCTTCTTTAAGAGTTGGCAGCTATTTTAGGAAAAAAGGTGGAAAAATGATAAAAAATAACTAGATAATTCAGATCTGTCCATGTTGTCAGAGATAAAGCAACAAATGATGTGAAAATAACGAAGAGAAAGAGAACTCCCTAGGGAGAGACAAGAATGATAAAGGTAAAAAGAATAATGACGCCAGCGATGGTCAATCTCTGGGGAATCTGCCATCGAAATGCGCCACTGAACATCGCAGTGATGATAGCGTTCACATCTAGGCTATATAAGACCTACGATAACCTACTAATATATCAAGTAAATGATATGACTCCAGCGAACTTTTCTAGCGCGGATTTGCTGGATTCAAGTCAAAGATGACATGGTTTGCTCGGAGAGTGACATGGAACCAACACCGTGTATGTATTGCAGGTCATCTCCAACCACTACGCTACGCGATCCCTTAAGAATTACTAATTAATATGTGAAAACTCGTCCCTCTAATACCAGAAAATGTTAAGACCATAAGACCATTTGATCAGCTTTTATTTTTCACACCCGATCAGAGCATAGTCTCAAAAGATCGCAGTATGCAAAACTGTCCTGTTGGAAACAACACCTTGACCAGTATACGTGTAGTAAACATGTGATTTTGCGCCCCAACATTGAACCAGAGTTATCTGGGTTTAGCGGTCAGCGGTTATCCATGCCGGCAAAGTCATATACTAGCGCATAAGCTCTCATGTTAAGTCATGAATAGTTGCCTCCTGACACCGCGAAACAAAGTTCAGGTTGACTAGGTGGGATTCTAATAGGCGTTCAGTCATAATTCCCCTGAAGTTAGCTTCGAACAATTGGTCGACTGGTCAAGTCCATGAACTAAGTGTCTGAACCTGCTGTTTCTCTCGTACTAAGCAGGATAACCATCGCAGCAACATGTTAACAGTAGGATAAAACTAACCTATCTCACGACGATCTAAACCCAGCTCACGTTCCCTATTAGTGGGTGAACAATCCAACACTTGGCCAATTCTGCTTCGCATGGATAGGAAGATCTGACATCGAAGGATCAGAAAGCAACGTTGCTATGGAGGCTTGGCTGTCACACACCAATTGTCCTTGTCGTAACTTTTCTGACACCTCTTACTAGAAGCTATCTGGATGAAAACGATCTACCTCAGGAGAGTCTTAGTTACTTCCGCCGTTCACCTACACTAACTCGAAATTCTACGTTTTAACAATCGGGGCGCTAGGCAGAAATCAATGGCTGTAAACATCCGCAAGAATAGTCTCTCTCGTCTGTTTTAATTAGACAGTTGGTTTCTCCGAGTCCGTACCAAATTCAATTCGACCGTTTTGATGGTCGATCAGGACACTAAGCCCGAAAGCAAAGCATACAACACACTTATAAACGTCCACATGGTGGTGGGCCACATCACTAGTCCGGCACCAGCGCGCAATAGCGCATTCACCGGCTATAATGCCATTTTTATACTATAAAAGAATATTTTTCACACAAATTTCGGAAGAAAGTCCACAGTAATAAGTTTGAGAGGTTTTCAAATATCCTTAAATAGTTTTCCTCGATGGTAACATGTACACGGTTTGCAAGGATGCATACTGTGTGGAATTTGAGGCTGCAATATAAAATTGAACAACCTTCATTAAGGTAACAGTTCTAGCAAAATACGATTTTTTCAGCTTTTCAGGTCTACACGGACTACTTCGACTTTTTTATTCTGTTTTACCTATGGCACCAATACCTCCGAGCGGCCTTCACGGTCTCTCACATCACGCTGAGCAGCAGCTCATTCCTGCTCATGGCTGCCACCATAGAACGATACTTCCAGAGCACCGCTGACTACCGGTATGTAATAGAATTGCTGAATGAGCTTATCAACAGTGAAGGAATACAAAGTTTCTGTGATTCTACCATGTTTCCTAAGATCGATGAAATCAAGTCGATGAGTTTGATGCCACAGAAAATTGGTCGTGTCACTTTCAGTGAGCGCTGTGATTTAAGGTTTACTTTGGTTCACAGCTTCTTTTCCTTGCTTCCAATCTCACTACCTAGTTGTAAGTCTAGGGGGTCTCGCAGCGTGATCGCAACACATCGAAAGTTTCGAAGAGGCTTGGACTACCTTCTCATTGCTTAAAGAAATTTCAACAATATATCGACACATAGGCACCTTTTTAAAAAAGTAATGGCTACAACTCGATTCAATCTAGTTCTCATAGATTGCCATCGCCTTCTTTTTAATCATAGTATTCATTACTGTTAAATAGCCTCTAAGGTAAACTGTTTTTCGCAGTCTTTCAGGCACGAGAAACTGTTTCGAATTCTATCAAGGTATCGGGCAATGGTGGTAGTGTTGTGCTTCGCGGCTAGTTGCCTCTTCAGAGGAACCGTTTTTTTCGAAGTCGTTGTGGGTCTTTCATTATTACAGCCGATCTGCTGCTTAGTACATCACAACATTTCGAATTAGCTATTGATGAAGACACCTCGGACTTTAACCAACAACACGCTTTCAGGTTTATAGTAGGGAATTACGTGTTGCAAAAGGAATACTCACCCACGAAATCACGAAGTATCATGATCACCCATCTTGCAGGTTGTTTACAACCCACGCTGTCAAGGATTTTCTAGTATGGGTTTAGCAGCATCTAGACTCTTTACGAATCCTGTTTACGACGCGGTTTGGAAGTTCTGGATTCGCAAGATTGTCACGGTTTTCTTACCGTTTACAGGTGGGAAGGAACTTCATACTGTGATCCATAGAACTGAGTATAATACTTCCAAGTACACAGAGGTCAATGAACTGGTTAGGGCAGTCGAGATCGAAAGGCATTGTTCACACGTAAGGAGGCGAATGACCGCCCTGTTGGCAAGGACGACCTGCTCAGTTATGCCACAGGATAAAGTCGGGGGATGAACGCCATCCTACTGCGTTCCTCCACCACCTCATTTACTAAATAATGAAGTGATATCTACTTCTAGTGATTTTTTTTTCCATATTTAATTGTGGTTTACCGCGCGAAATAGGAACTCCTTAAAAGGCGTAGTGAAAGACAAGAAGAAAGAAGGGCGTTGGAATGGAATGTGTTTTTGCAGTTGTAACTGTATATCAAGGCACCCATGGGCAAAGTATTCCTAAACAATTAAGGTTTTTCGCATAATTCTGAGTGTTTTATGTTCTTTTTGAATTATTTATTTTAAATACAACTGTAATCGTAACCCTTTCATTTACTGCCTTTTTTTTAATGGCAGGGTATGTTGCGAAATATAACTCGTATGTAATGCTGAGATATTTGCAAAACTCCGGACCGCAGGTGTATGCGGTGGGGATCTATCGGCAAAAGATCGATAGAACTAGCTGAGAGACAGGCAAAACGGAGGACCCGGATGGTGTGGTGGTGAAGTGCGCTACTCCCCGGTAAGGACAATAGCGCGCGTTCGTTACCCACCGCATGCACCTGCGGTCCGGAGTTTTGCAAATATCTCAGCATTATATACAACTGTAATATTAGGCACTAGAGCATCCTGAGGAAGAAAAAAAGAGAAAAGTCTTCATGTCATTAATTCTTATTTACTGCCTACCAATTTTTTAATGACACGATGTTGTGTGAAATATAACCATAATGATGCTGAGACATTTGAAAACTCCGGACCGCTGATGTGTGCGGTAGGGACCGAACACGTTATCACCCTTTCCAGGGGCTAACATGTTCACCACCATACTATGCAAATTCTTTGTTTCAGGTTACGGGTGATTGTTGATAGCAGCTATAGGTCACCAACACAATTAAGAAAAATCTTTATTCGAGAAGAAAATTCGTAACACCGTTGCAACAATTCTGTTCTCAATTAAATTAGGATTTTAGGGTGTTCCTTCACCTGTCTTGGGGAACACAAATAAAGTTGCTCTTTCTACCAGCACTGAAGTATTTAGCAAGGTGTCTGAAACATATGCACTGAGTTGGAACGAGCAAAGACGGTGTTACCCATATTTGGACAAGGTGTGGTGAAAAGAGACGTAACAGCCTTATATGTAAAAATTTAAAGATTTTTTCGGGATTTATGAAAATGAAGGAATTTGGAGGAATGTTGGTCGGTTGACGTCGCTTCACACGAATCTTCGAACGGAAGAAATCGGACGAGACAAAATGAAGTGATGTGGTTCAGCTTGATCAGCTTTGCTGATCGTAACGTCCGCCTCTCTAAGAAATGCATCTAGCGTGATTTTGGTGCAATTCTGCAGACATACATAACACCGTTGTTCCTGAAATGCAGCATAACGAGGATAATGATAGGAACACTGGAAAGACACAATCGCAAACTGAGTTTAAGTAGATTGAGTGAAATATTGTCCAAGTCCTTCGCACTAACCTTTGCTTTTCTAAAAAGCATTGAAGGAGTGCCTCCCAGCGGTTTACCGCCTCATTATGGCTGGAAGGTTTTGCTAGGTGTCCGGCTGCGATGTATAGCGGGAGGATTGATTACCCCAGAATGGGCCTCCTAAGTTAAGATGGAGTCTGGCGTTCCTATCAGGAAACCCAGCTATTAGTAAACCAATACCAAGATCCACCAACGCTATGGTATAAAACTAGTCGCATGGTGGCAGATTTCCCTCTGATCCACAAGAGCGGCGACTGCTTGTGGTGGTGACAATCAATCTGAGGGAGATTTTTCCCTGGCTGACCTCAGTACTCCAGGGAAACAATGGCTAAACAAGCAAAACTCCGAAACAAGGCATATTCTGGGGCCTGCACAACCAGTGAAGACAGGCCATCCATATATGAAGTATTAAAGGAGTGAAGTACAATTATCATAGATCAAAAGTCATCCTAGTAGAAAGAAATTCTACTTTCCTTACAGAGTTATATGAAGATGGAATACAAGGCATAAGCGAATTGTATAACATAATATACTATTACTATGCTACATGTGCAACACCGATTGAAACTTTGAGTACATTATATGTTAGTCGATCTTCGATATCTTGAAAACGAATTTATTGCCTTCAGAAGGAAACAAGTCATTTGATACATCATCAGCAACATGTACGTGAAGTGAATTCCACTCTCATTTAGTGGCCGTGTCCTATCGCATCGAGGTTTTCATTCCCTACCTGGAAGAAGACGGAGAACACAGTTAAAGTGCCTAAAGCCAACAAATGATAAAGTTAAAGTAATGATAGGAGTTCGCAAAAAATGATAGTTGGTAGACCGCTTGTGTATTTTGTAGTCTACGAATCCAGGACAGAAGCGTTATTTGATGAAACATTCGTATTCGAAGATCACAGTACGTGAACCGGGTATAGATAAGCCATTGATTTTGTCACGAAATCACTTGCACAAGAAGCATTTTATAGTGGAATCGGAAGGGTATGGGCTCCATTACAATTGAATATTAGCGTGCTACTAGCGTGAACCAAGCATGAAGGATGCGGAGAAGCGAAAACGATTTTTGTGTCAGTTAACTTGTACATGAATGGCATTAAGATAATATATGTGAACATTATAATAAGATGTTACAAATATCTTCATACGTTAATAGGAATCTCAAGGAGTGTCCAAAGAACTACTTCCTAAACAATACTAAAGGATTCCGAAAACTTTAGAAAAAAATAGGTTAATATGCGAACCAGACAGTGTACTCTTTCTCACTCCTGAAATATCGGGCTATCGCTTGTTCGAGGCAGCGTAAACGATATCCAGTATGTCCTTCTAGTGCTAATAAAAGGAAAAAGGGTAAAACTCTTAGCGTTGATCAACCCCCGATGGAGGGGCCATGCATTCGATTTCATTATACCTTGTTAAAGGTGATTGCATGCATGTCTGCCTTTACGTTGACTCGCGGTGCCTTACCGTTGTATCGAGCAACTGCTGCTATCCTTCCAAACAAGTCTGGTTCCAACTTGCTGACCCCGGAGGGAGTGGAGGGCGTGGTGAGCCTGGGGTGGAGGACCAATCCCATGTGTTCTAAAGACTCCTCCAACCACTGCGCTACAAGTGTCTCTTTCACTATTAAAACACTCCCAGACTATATTCCTTAAAAATCACATCAGCTTCTATAGTGATGTTGAGCTTGTAAGCAGCCTGACTCATGAAAATCTTACCTTCAATTAAATTTTAAGTAATAGTTGACTAACGGAAGAAACGGATTAGTTGACTAACAATAAATCTGTTTGCTTCGCCCAGTCGTCTTACCTTGAAATTTTCAGTGCTGGCGTCATTCAACACAGCGATCGTGCTGAATGTTCGACGTTCTCATCGCAACCGTACAGTCAGAGCTTTGCTGCTGTTCACCACCATTGGAAACAGGTCTTCTCAGTTTGGAGACTCCTGGATTGTTTATCTCCGCACAACTTTCGTTTCAGTGTCGAAGTTACTCGATTAAAAGCTCGTCTTCGTGCGGTTACCAGGATGCTGGTCATGGTGATTTGTACATATCTGGCTGCCAATATTATCGATGTAATTATTGCCTTTTGGGAGGTAAGCCATTTTTAGTAACTGTTCTCTAACAAAATTCTGGAAAAAACTCGCTTTTTCCTAATCTTCCAAATTTAGTTCTAGAGCATCAGAGCTGTATTTGTCGAAGGATTACTATGTAGTTCCTGGTCTTTCCCTATGCCTTTTAAAGCAATTTATAGTTAGTAGAGTGAGTAATAAAGAAGTAGGTTCTGCTCATAAAAACTAGATGAAGGTAACGGCGTTCATTTGCCCCTGATGGATACACCATGCATTTGATAATGCATATCTCGCCTATGCAATGACTTGTGATAGACTACTGATGTATGAAGTCAGTGCTGGTATTCTCCTAAACAAGTTTGGTACAAATTTGCGAACGCAAAGGGATGGAGGGTTTGCCGATCTCGCGCGTGTGTTACAGGGCACCTCTAATGACTGTGTTACATGATCCCCTAGTTCTATCCATAAGGATTGGAAATTAATTTATTGCTACTATTAATGAGTTGTTAATGTGATGTTACACCAGTGCTTTCACGGTTCAAAAGAACGCCTCGATTTTGCTAAACAGTTTTTTAAATCCATAATGCCTTTTTACTTTGTTTGGCAATTTCATTACCACATTTTTCTGGTTGTGGATGGTTAAGCACGCAATAAAAAGTAGTGTCTCCTAAAGTGCCGCATGTGGCGCAGAGGTCGGAGGCGCTCTGCAATGCGCACATTGAATCGATCCCTACGCCCGTGGCCCACCAAGCCTTCCATCCCTCCAAGGTCGCTAAATTGATGCCAGACTTGTCTGAGAGGATAGCTGCGCTGGCTCGATGCACCGTTTTGCCACCGCGAGTAATTGTAAAGACCAGATGTGCATTCAATCATCTCCAACAATACTTAATAAAGTCGAATGCACTTCGCATTCCTGAGGGATTGATCAACGCAGAAACCTTTAATCTTTAGTGTTCTCTAGGAAACTAGTCTTAGATCGTGAACTTATGAAAGGAATGTTGCATTATCATATAGTGACAGCATTCGTGCTAGTTCCTAGGCAAACCTATCCAAAACATTCACACAAGAGCTATCGCTAAAAGCTGTCGATCATTCTCATGTAGAAATGTTCTCATTCAGACGATCGACATCGATTCCCTTTACGCATATGAGCGATTCTACACGGTGACGACGGATATCTCGTCCTTCCTCCCGATTTTGGCGTGTGCGTTGCGCCTTCCCATCTACGCGGTAAACGATGAACAAATAAGGACCGAGGTAGGGAAACTCTTTCTTCGCGATTCTACTGTATTTCATGTAGTGGCAATTTGGTATAAAGATGGTCAAAAATTTAACGAAAAATGAATGTCTCTTACAAGTTGAAAAAATGAATGTGTTTTCTGTCGCACAATATGATTATTTGTCTTCATGGGAGCGTGTGGCGCAGTGGTTAGCAGTTCCTCGCAATGCAAACATGGTCGCTAGTCAGGGAACCTTCGAGCTGTTTATCCCTGACTAGCATATCATTTTCATAAAGTGCGCTCGAATAAAGTCCGTTCCAAGCTAGGTCTTCAATTTTATTTCCAGTTCACTCCTAGAGCAAATGCGTTTCATCATAGTTCATCCAGTATTACATAACTCATTGAAGCTCATCCATTAGTTCTAATATAGTACCAAGTATTGTTTTCAAGAAGGACTTTACGCTACAGGAAGCTTACTATATTACATATCTAGTGAATAGGTTCTTCCAGAAAACGTTGTTGCTCATGAGTATACTTGAAAAGAATTAAATCATGGTCTTAACCATTATTTACTGCCTATCCTTTTTAATGGCAGAGTATGTTGCGAAATATAACTCGTATAATGCTGAGATATTTGCAAAACTCCAGACCGCAAACACCTGCGTTCCGGAGTTTTGCAAATATCTCAACATTATACGAGTTAAATCATGGTCGTCTATTACGACACAGTTGGATTACTCGAGTAACTTGGTAAGATGCCGACTTATGAACAACGATATAGCTGCACGATGTCTTTGTTGCGGACACGATAAGTCATTCGGTCCTTTCCTTTCTCCTTCATAATACGCAAAATGAATCATTGTAAAAGATAGTCCCACTAGGTACCTCAGCAGGTTCAAGCAACAACGTCTCCTACTTACATGAAACAGTATAGTCCTAATGGCTTCTTTCATTCTTATTGCCCATTCTTTCTTCATGGCAGAGTACGATGTGGAAAACAATCACGAGTATGCTGATAATTGAGAAAAACTCGGAACCTCATTGAAGTTCGAACCTACGACTACCCTTACCGAGGACTAACGTGCTATCCACCACACCAGCCGAGGCCCTTGCTTCGCCCTTGTCTCAGCCCGCTTTTCTTTATAGTTGCTATCAGCATTCAAGTTAAAACATTGTGGATTCAACTGCAATTTCAGACTAACTGAGTTGAATACCGATTTGTGATCCCCAAAACTTTCTTTCCTCCAAGCTGTTTACCGCCTGATCGTGACTGTGATGTGTTCCTGGGTGTGGAGCAGCGATGTGCAGAGAGGGGACTTCCAGAACCTCCCAAGCTGAAAAGGAGTCCGGCATTTCCATCAGGAAACCCAGCCAAAAGCAAACCAATACCAGGATCGACCACCGTCCAAGTATCGAACTAAGTAGCATGGTGGCAAATCTCCCTCTAATCCACAAAAGCCGGCAATTGGTTGTGGTGATGAGGACCTGGGGCAGACTTTGGCCGGGCTGACCTCGGGACTCCAGGAAGACACAGTGGCTAGGCCAGTAAAACCTCGAAAAATGGAGAATATGCTGAGGTCCGCACAACTAGTGAGGGCGGACCGTTCGAATATCCAAGTAAGCAAATCTTTCTTTCTGACTGGTGATCGCTTATAGCACCCATAGAATAAAAAACTGGCTGAGAGAATGACAAAGCAAAGGCCTCGCTTAATTTGGTCACGATGTGAGCCCCAACAAAGCTAGTCACGAGTTGGAAGCCCATTGAGGCTCGCGGTTTTGCTCATCTCTCAGCATTCTTGTGGCATTATACTCTTACTTCGAGCTCTATATGATGTGTTGCAAAAGGATTGCTGTAGAAATCGCTGATTTTCTTCCTCATTACCCATTCAGATACAGTTACAATGCATGATGGACCACAGATGGTGATCATTTGATATTGCAACTACAAATTCCACATGGAAGTCTCGTATGACGTTCTCGCACATAACTAGGTTTACTCCCTCTCTGTGTGTATTCCTAAGGCTCTACTAAATAGCACTTGCTAGTCTCTCGGACGCATCCTAAATAAGTGGTTTTACAAGTGTCACAATCGGGTTCGTTATTCAATTTTAAATTCTAAAAGGCGAAAGTGAAATATTACCTACTCGGGTGCTTGGATCGCCCGTCCTCACTGGCTGTGCGGGCCCCAGTATAATCTTCATTTTTTCAGAGTTTCACTAGTTTAGCCATCGTGGTTCCCTGGAGTCCCGAGGTCAGCCAGGCCAAAGTCTGCATCAGGTCGCCACTACCGCAAGCGGTCGCCGCTCTTGTGGATCAGAGAAAGACTTGCCACCACTCGACTAGTTTGGTACCAGGGCATTGACGGATCCTGGTATCGGTGTACACTTAGCTAGGCCTCCTGATGGAAACACCGGACCCCTTCTTAGCTTGGGAGACCTTGCCAGGGGTATGAACTTCCTCTGTACATCGCAGCCCGACACTATAACACTCCCAGCCACGATGAGGCGGTAGACCATTGGGAGGAAAGTAAAATATTAAATAGACATGTGGCACAACAGGATTTCGATAAAAGCTTGTGAATCATCGTGAACTGAAATAACACTGCAGCATTTGTTGTTCATGTTCAACTGACTGTTTGATTTAGGTATTTCATCAAACACGAGAAGTCTACATGCGCCTTTGCTTCTGTTGTCCAATCATGAGACGGGACACCGAAATTCAGAAGGGATTGCAAGACTCGGAAAAGGAATACGAAGAATTTCTAGGCTCTTCCACAAATCAGCAAAGAGTAATAAACACTATTAAAGCCTGTAAACTATTACTGAAAACAACCACAATGTTGCTTAGATGTAAGCAAAACTCGGAACTCCAGGTGAGCTTCTAGTCCTCAATTACCCTTTTAGGCGGCTCACGTATTGCACATTGCAAGATTGGGAGCCTTAATTTTCCTTTATCTCATCCACTAACGGTGTCATCAGCAATCACTCATTAACGGGAATGATCTGAGTACCACAAAATCGGCATTAAACGCAGTTGACGCTAGGAAGGGTAGTCGCGGGTTGGAAGCTCACCCATTCCAAGTTCTTCTATTTCTCATATCACAGCATGGCTGTGATTGTGTTTCGCGTAATACCCTGCCGTGAATAATATAACAGACAATAAGTGAAAGTTAAGTAGTACTGAAAAACAGCTAATTTTTTAAAAAATTTTACATTTCAGGTGAGGACGCACGGAATGGGAACTTTGATCATGGCAAAGGCCATCTTGAACTCATCAAAACAATCCACACAACTGAAGCTTTTCCGGAAACGACGTTAACTGTGAATTCTTCCAGGTCTTAGTTCACTTTCAGCCATTGCCGAATCAACTTAGTAGACCTTAAAGAATGCTCAATGGGATTAAAATGGAGCGCCGAGGAGTTCCGTCGACCACAGGAAGATGGTGGACGCTGGAAAGAAGAAAGCGATCCATTAAATCTAACCTCCTACATATGACATAACATCTTCTGAAACGCTTTAAATTCCTTTCTATTCTGACTCCTAGTAAACAGAAGCTATTTAAATTTGTAGTGATCTACCAGTGGATCCGGTCGTGATTCAGCCATTGGTAGGATCTCATTCATGGCTTTTTACACTGCCTATGATCATAAATCCAGTAGAAACGAAAGAAAAAAGCCGTTTGAATGAGGTAAAGAGAATGAGGGTACCGCACCTTTTCCATTTTTCAATTCTCCGGCAACCACGTCCTTCCGTTGCCGGCTAAATTGTCACTCGATCTAAAGGTGGCATTCGACCATGTAAATTTCTCATTTTTCTCTATTTGTCTTGAAATAAATCTTTACATATTTTGGAGACTTCCAATAATCTTTATTAAAAAGAGAGATATTCATATACACTCAGGCCGTCGTTTTCTTACACACAATGTACTCGAAAAGAAAACTACCAGAAAAAGAAACTAGAAGAGATAACTACTATAGTAAAAAACTGAGCAACGGATTGATGACAGTCTTTAAAGGTTTCCTTCTTTCTGCAAAAACCACAATGACTAACTTTTAAACATTTAAAAGTAGCTTAAAGCTTCAGAATCTCAGGTGTACTCATATAGGAAGCTACTATTGAAGGCCTAAAGATCATCCAGAAAAAAAAGTAGACAACGATGAAGGCGGACACAGAGGTCTTAGTGTAGGCTTAAAAAATTTTCCATTAGCAATCTGTTTTACTGCGATATTCAAACGAAACCTATGGAAACTGAGCGGAGATCTAAGCTTGGTGTCTATAATTTACACGTAGCAACACTTAATTAAAAACCGTAATGAAGAATAAGTTATACATTGGAGACTACGGATAATTCAGCTCCGACTATCGAGAAGGATGACAAAACTACTGAGCCACTGGGTTAGCAATACGAGACGGATCGACTCTCGACCTTAGAGGCTTCAAGCCATCCTTTTTTCTACACCTTCAATACATTCTGAAGAAAAATTGTTTTCAAACTGCTAGAAATTCGCATTACTGAACCAAGAGCCGTTATAAAAACTACCACCTTCGACATTGTTGAGCTCCTCATAGCAACCGGTTCTTTTGATTTGATACCACAAAGCAACGTCTTTATTGTGTCATGATTACCACGAAGTTTTTCACCTGGAAATTATAACTTCGCCATTTCTGAAAAATTATGTAGAGGAAGTTTCATATTCAGTGATTCTTCAGATCAACTTATTGACTAGCAAGGTGGGTGAGAACGAACTATGCGGACTGTTCTTGACATAACTATGAACTCGACTAAATGTAATCAGTTGCTGGCCATGCAATAAATGTCTGTTGATGAAGGGTCAATTGTCCGGCGTTGATCGATCTCTAAGGATGCGCAACGCTTTTGAGTAGAGATAAGTGAACGCATCTTTGGCCTACACACTGGTGGTGATCTACCGATGCACTATTTTTCTTTTTCCAGGACAAGTCTGCTGAAAATCCGCCAAACCTGGAGAGAGGAAAAGTTTGAATAGTACAGGGTATGGGGCCAAACCAAGCACAATTTGTAAGGTAAGGTACCTTTAACCACACCACTGCACCTATCTGTTGACTAGCATATTTGTTCCAACAACTTAACAGTAAAAAGCTGTAAGAAGTCCCTAGAAGAAAGTGCAAAACAAAATCCCTACCAAATCGTGGGAGAGCCTAAGAAACCGTACGCGGGTTGATAAGGCTTTACGATACATTTGAAGGAATAAAAAAAAACTCTCAACCTTTTTATTTACTGTTTATTGTTTTTTTATTTTTTAATGGCAGGGCATGTTGCGAGATATAACTTATATACTGCTGAGATATTTGCAAAACACCGCACCGCAGGTGTCTGCGGTGGGGAACGAACCCGCTGTTGTCCTTTCCGGGGAGTAACGCGTTCACCACCACACCATACGGGTCCTTCGTTTCGCCTGTCTCTCAGCTAGTTCTGTCGATCTTTTATATATCTGGTGTTAAAAACTGATATCTCAATTTGAAACAAGCACATTACCCATCCATGCGAACTCTATGAGATCGGTCCCAACATGAAATAACCAGTGGAAGACTCATAGAGAGCGGTGAGCTTGCTAAGAAGGTGATTTTGCATCTAATGTGACTGAAACTTAAGTGTCCTGATTTTTCTACTGAGGTGATGGAGACATTTGGTTGACTAAGTTGCTGGTAGATTCACCTCCCCAGCCTGTGAAGAAGGCGAAATCTGCCGAAACGTCAGCTTTTTTGTCAATAAAGAATAAAGTGACAACCACATGATTCCTCATCAGGAAGACAGTGAATTAAATTGGACTGTCTTCCGCGAGAAAACTAACCGTTGTGGACATGAAACGAGTTCTTTGGTAGAACCTTAAAACCACTAAAAGCACCCCCTGTTTGCTGGATTAAACACTGATTAAATGGTACACAACGTTGTTCACTTATTCAAAACAATAAGAAAAGAACTGAAATTAACTGCTTTTACATCTACAGGTAATATTTTTCTGATTTCCCCTTCCACTGCGCTTGTGGCACGGTGAGTAATATTTCCCTGCAATATACACTGGATGGTTCAACCCCGCGCACCGGGCTCACTAAGCCGTTCATCTCTCCAGGGTCGGCAAATTCATACCAGACTTGTCTGGAAAGATAAAAACAATGGCGCGAAAATCGGTTCGCTACCGCCAGTCAAAGCATAAACTCAAGCACCTGTACGATGCCGATGAAGTTAAATGTCTGGCCCATCCTTCAACGATTGATCTACAACTAAAACTAACGCTTCTCCTTCCTCCCTTTCTATCATTACCCTCGTGAAACACAGAATAGAAGGAGAACCACTCTTGTGTTCTGTTCGTTTTTTCAAGAGAGTGACTGAACTCGGTGGCCCTATAGAACGTTTTTCGTCTGATATATTCGAGGGACACCATGCAACACACACGTGGAATCCACTCCCAAGCCCGCGGCCCACCGAGCTCTTCATCCCTCCGGGGTCGGTAAATTGGTGTCAGACTCGTCTGGGAGAATAGCAGCACTGGCTCCATACATCGGTAAGCCACAGCGAGTCATTGTAAAAGTCAGATATGCATTCAATCACCACCAAACGAAGCTTAATGAAGTCGAATGCATGGCACATCCTTTAGGGATTGATTAACATCGATAGCCTCATCCATTACCCTTCTACATTCGAAAGTGACTATTTCCGACATCATGTTCGCCCTATCTGGTTCCAAAAATTAACAACCTGCATCCGTTGAGACGTGGATCTATCTTACGGGCTTACCTTCTGCATTTTATGTCCAGCTGCCTTGCGCACAATAGAACTTACGCTCTGCTAGGAAATAATAGCACTACGCAAAGGTAGACTCTACAGTAAAGATGAAGACACTTATCGATTTTATCAAAAACTGATGTAACACTTATGAGACTTATTTTGATACCCTTTTATGCAAAAAAATCTCGCTAACAACTTACTGTTGTCTACGGCTGAGAACATGGCTAGACTGAGATGAACTAAACTACACTCTAAGCTGAAAGAAAACTGGTGTCTGAAATGGCCCACCACTCTTCCCAACGCCTACACATAATGATTTCGCAATCTCCTCTTTCCTTTCTTCGAATTTGTCTCCGTACACCACCTTCGCAATGTTCTCCTAAAGTCGGCAGCTCATGAGGATATGAACCGCAGCACAAATAGAATTATCTACTACTCAAAATTTCCTTATCACCTACATATTCTTAAAGTATTATACTCATTTTTGAAGGATTCACATTAAAACGCTTTACGATGGCAAATTACGAGCAATGGCAAATTTCAGGCATGTATTCTTCCTATACTTAACGCCTCAAATGGCGATTTGGACTAGAAATTCGCTAAAAATGCTTCACTAACGTACTTTCACCTCCAACCCGTTCTTCAGCATATGTTGCTCCAAAAATGCAGTCATCTTGTCTTCTCGCTTCGATTTCACCGGTGGTTTTAATAAGTCTCTACCGACCAGAATCACTACGTAGATCGTAATCGGAATGTAGAACGCTGCTCCAGACATGTAGTTCAAAAGACCATTCATGACTGCATCCTGGAATCACAACTACAAAGAAGTATATCGCTCATCGGAAACATAAAAAGAGAATAAAGCTCTCGGCATTGATCAATCCCTGAAGGATGTGCCATACATTCGACTTCATTAAGCATAGTTTGGAGGTGATTGAATGCATATCTGGCCTTTACAATGACTTATGGTGGCCTACCGATATATCGAGCCAGTGCTGCTATCCTTCAGACAAGTCTGATACCAATTTACCGACCGTAGAGGGATGGAAGGCTTGGTGGGCCATGGGCGCTGGGATCGATTCCACGCGCATGTTGCATCGGAAACAACAGTTTGTCCAAACACAGCTCATTGACTAGCACTCAGACGCTGTGTGCTAAAATGCTGTGGAAAACATTTACATATCGCCCAACATGATGGAAAATATTGATTGTTTATATACAATGAGTTCCTTGACTTTTCTACCATATTATGTTCGAAGTGTGAAAAAAACTCGGCTTAAAAAAGAGTTCTGACCATCTTCCAGGACTACTTCTAAAAACCGGCGAAAGAGTAATGCACAATGTTTTCCACGGATAAGAGGATGAAGGATAAAGCCCTCGGCTTTGATCGATCCCGAGAGAGCGCCATACATTCAATTTCATCAAGCGTCGTTAGAGGATGATTGAACGTGTTATGTCTGGCTAACGCAATGATTTACACTGGCCTACCGATGTATTATGTCAGCACTGCTATCCTCCAGACATGCCTCCTACTGATTTGCATCTCCGAAAGCTGGCGAATGGTTCATTCTGGGTTCTTCACCAAGTTAATGACCATAATAAACTAATCCATGTCAACTGATTTATCGCTCGCAATTGAACTTCTGAAGAAAAATTATGCAGAAGATGATAGTGAGGTTCTCTAAGACTGGCTCCACGACGATGACTGGGTACATCTATTCTGATGTTGGACTTTCCCAAGAAGGTTCTTTTCGGCTTCTTGTATAATTTGGAGGAACGCTTTTATGAACTTTCACCAAGTGATTCTAGTATAGTAGCTGTCTACGTTGTAAAACTTCTAATGACTGTCGACCACTTCCAAAAAAGTGCTTCAACCATAGCAAAGTTCTTCTGTATGGTGGCGTTTGTTCTTTACATTGCGAAGGTAACTCTTGAGACCATTTCGCAATACAGCTAGGGAATTCTAAAATCCAACCCGCATGCTCGTTTCATTTGGTCCCTGATTATAGTAAGATCAGGATTTTTAGAAATCAGCTGTGCAAAGGGACTTTCCGCTTCCAAGCAAAACTCAAATATGTTAATGACGACCATTAATTTTCCGTTCGTTGGGAAGATATTATGATAAACTGAAATACAATTTCCCTAAAGTTACAAAATTCTCAAAAATTTGTACAATGTCGTAAGTTCTCTTTTCAACTTAGTGTTACTTACTACTTGGATAAATGGATGGTCTATCTTCATTAGTAGTACGGGCCCTAGAATAATCTTAATTCGTTTCTCTCTCGTGCAATCGCCGTCCAGTGTGGTGGTCTGCTTCGAACATGGTGACATCCCCGCCTATCCGTAGTGGCGAGATTGTTCGAATTCGTGAATGCAGCTGGTTGACATCAACCATGAGCAATCCGCTCCTCGCTTGGAGTTTGTCCAAGAAGACGTTTGCATTCGATGTATATTCGCTTTAATCCTGAGAATGGCTTAGACTTCAAAGATCTAAGATTTGCATTCCAGCTAGACGTTGTGCGTGCAGAATATATTTCAGGAGACACTGTTCAAGCGCTCTGTGAATGGCACACAGAATTCTTGACGTGGTTGAAGTATTGGACCACTGTTCCACCACATAACAGAGCGCTGGAACGACCGTCGATTCAAAAGAGCGGGCGCAGAGTTTCGGGTCCGTTAGTTGGCCAGCGGCCTCTTTAGAATGCTCAGAAGTGGCCTGTGATGCTCTCTTCCTTCTGTTCAATACCACTATTAGCTCATTCGCCATGCTCATTGAACGTCCAAGATACACGTATGTAGTGGTTTCTGTAATCGGAAAGCCATATAGTTCGGTTTGTTCATGTTAGCACCATAGGTTCTTTATGAGAAAGGTCTTCCTTCTATTTATGCGCAGTCCAATGGCTTTTCCGGCCTTATTAGGGTCATTGATCATCGTCTCTACTTCGCTGGTACTTCTTGGAAAGTGACGTCAGTGATTTGGAAATTTGGTAGGAATTTTCTACCAATGTGTATGCCTTTCTCGTTTCAATCGACTGCCTTCATTATCCACTACAGTGCGGCAGTAAACAGCCTTGGCAATATTGTGTCGCTTTGTCGAATCCCCTTTCAGGTAGGAATGGTAAGGGGTCGATGGAAAAGCTGTAGGTCCCATAAAATTAGGCTAGTGTTTGCATATAAGATGGGTTCAATCCATGGTCGACGTACACTAATACGATTGCTTTCGTTTCGACGCTATCAAGTGCTTTTCACAGCCGTTAGTGTTTAGGACAAGACCAGATGGTACTCGAGACAAGCTTCTATGACTCGTGACAACGCTTGGATATGGTCCATATGGCAGAACCCCTTTCGGAATCCTGCTTGTTCAACTTGTGTTCCTCATCCAAAGTCGTTGACATGGGTAAAAGGGTAACCCTCGTGAACAGCTTGTACAGTACACTCAGCAAGCATATCAAACGATAGTTATGAAGATCCCTTCGGTCACCTTTCTTGATCGTGCGTGACGTCCTCACTGGACTACGGTTTTCTCCTACGAACTCCTCCTAGGAAGAGTGTCATATGTGTGGCCAGAAGTAAATGTAATTTGTCGCTTCCAAATCTGAGAAAAGTGGTGCCGATACTATTGAGTCCTGGAGCTGTACCTCTCTCCATACTTTCTATAGCAACTCGAACTTCAGAAAGTCGAATCATCAACGGTTTTTCTCAAGTGACGATTTCGGAATCCGAGATGGGAGTTCAGGAGCGGAAAAGATTGGTATAGGACGTTTCCGTTATCAATTATATACTATGACGGAATGCGGTGATAGTTCCATCTTCGCTTATCAGGGCGGATAACGAAACATAGTCGCACAGATCAAGGCAGCATTTCTTCAGACTAGATCGTTTTTGAGCCACTTCGAACACCTTTTTCCGCATATATCGACCGATATAAACCCTCCTTCGAAGACCTTCCTGATATTTATTGTCACCCGTGTTGGATGTGTTACAGTAGGATCAAGCTTCAGTTTCCTCCTCTTCTCAAGAAAATCCTTACTGGCAGTGGAGACAAGGTATTCACTTCTTGTTTGAGGAATTGACGCCAGTTGGACATAAGTTTTATGTCCTTCGACAAGCACCGTGTATTCCTCGGTCGGGTCTTCATTTATCTGCTAGTTATACGAACGAAAAGATGATTTTGTTGAGAATATCCATGTCATACACGACTTGTTCCGTTTTTCTTGGACGATGACAGAAGCTCTGTTCCAGATTATTGCTGAACCGAATCTTTCCACAGAAAAAGCTGTGATCTACTACAGAATCACGGCACCACTGAGATGCCAACGAAACACCTCCTCCTGGTTGTGAGAATATGATCGATCTTCTCGTGAGTCGTGCCATTGGGACACTCCAATGTCCCATCAGCGATTTTCTCTCTTCTCGTAAAATGAATATCCAAGGAAGAGACTTGTTGCGTACTAAAGCCCAACAAGACGGCTTCCGCTCTCATTTCGATCTCTAATTCCGGATTTTTCTAAAATGTATTCATGATCATTAGCCGTTCTTCGTCTGGCATTGAAGTCTCCATCAACAAATTTATAAAAGGATATTTCGTGATTGCTTCCTCCGACTGACTGTAGAGCACGTCCAATTCGCTCTCGTCAGCTGTACAAGTTGATGGGTAGCAGATGACGATTCTTCCTTCTGACGCAAAAGTTGGAGACGAAGAATGGCCAGCCGCGGTGAGAGGATTTTGCATGAGGTAAGCAGATGGGAAATAGATGGATGTACGACAAAGTCAACCCCTCCGTCATTTCGTAACGACAGCTTCTCTCCACGAGTGATAAGGGTACCGTCATTTAATTAGCTCAACTTAGTGTCGGAGACAAGGAAAACTTAGGGCTCCTCGGATGTAATTAACAGCAAAAATAAGGGAAGGTCCTGGAAACGACTTATTGACAAGAACCTTTTGGCATTTTATGTTTACAACTAGCCATTAATCATTAAATAACTAGATAAATAAACGAATACCAATAAAGTATATCGTATCACTTGTTGGTACAACGTACAGTTTTTGAGACAACATTTATCACCGTTGTACCCATGACGCTACCATCAACAGAGCATTCGTAATTCCCACCATCGTCTTCTAACAACGGCCAGATATCTGAAAAGGCGACCGTGAAGGATAAACTAATAGCAAGGTGTTCGAATGCACTCGCAGGATTTCACTATAAATCTGCCCACCTTCGACATAGATCTACTCAGTTTTTTAAAAAGTTCTCAATTCGCTGCGTTTCATTTACTAAGCTAACATACTTGTATCGTTGGATATTTGAATGGCCCATTCCCATTGGTTGTGCAGGCCTCAACATAATCTCCAGTTTTCGGAGTTTTGCTAGTTTAACCATTGTGACTCCATTGAGTCCTGAGGTCAGCCAGGGCAAAGTCTGCCCTAGGTCGCCACTACTTGTAGATCAGAGAGAAATTTGCTACCATGTGACTAATTTGGTTCTAGGACGGCGACGGATCCTGGTACTGGTTTACTCTTAGCTGGGCTTCCTGACAGAAATGTCCGACCTTTTCTCGGCTTGGGAGATCCTACCAGGGAGATGAATCCTTTTCTGTACATCGCAGCCCGACACCTAAGAACACCTCCTAGCCACGATGGGGCGGTAAACTATTGGGAGGCAGTTAAGATAGGAAGTATCAAATCTACCAGCATATTTGTGTATACGTTGATATAGGAAACTTACTTAGGACACCCTCAGTGGAAATGGTCACCCTCCAATCTAACTTTCGGTTCCTGGCAAGCTGACTGTTGACATACCACTGCACGCTCGGCTCTGACTATATTAACAGAAGGACATTTGTAGCTAAAAACAAATCAGAAACAAAATCTTCCTAATCTTAACCTTTTTATTTAGTGCCTACAATAATTTTTCACTGCAGGGTATCATGTGAAATACAACCAAGATGATGCTGAGATATTTGCAAAACTCCGAACCGCAGATGTCTGCGGCGGGGAGTGAACACGCTATTACCCTTCCAGAGCTAACGCGTTCACCACCACACCATGCGGATCCTTCGTTTCGCCTGTCTCTCAGTTAGTTCTAGTTCGATCACTGCCAACAGCAATCACCTGCCGATGGGATTGATTTGGGGAAGGGGGTAGAGGCAAATCGGTAATGGACACAGTTAAGCCGAGGGTGAAGTTGCAATCACAATCTTCACCTTTTTATTTACTATCTACTATAATTTTTCACGGCGTTTTTTTTCAAAATCTTCCTATTCTCTACTTCCTGTTACACAGTTCGCAGAAATCCAGAATGAAGACAAGGATGGCCACTGAGATGTACTTTACATCGATCATGCATTCTCATTGGGAAATAGTGCTAAATAATTTCAGATGCACTAAGCTTCACAGCGAGAACTATTGTATAGTCATTACATTAAACCACATCAATAGCAACACTTGCCGCAGTTGATAAAGGTCTCAACTAAGGGAGATTAGACAACGGCACAATGTGATGCTGCTCACACTACTTTAGGTTCTCTTCTTTATCAACTCAGATACGACAAGCCTCGTGCCAAGAAGTCTTCAAATTTTTTAGATATAGATATTTTAGATATTTTGATACATATATATCCTTTGAAAATGAAGCTGCTATCCTCCTGAACTACCATCCTGACTTGCACACCTCATAACTAGTACAGTACAAATTTAATTCACTACTTTAAAGATTTTGTGAAAAGGATAGAAATGGATGGTCATATTTTCAATAGCGCTTTTCACTGAATATCAGTACGATTAATCAATGCCTTGGTTCATTGGTAAGCTTACACGATTTTGTTACAGATCATTAAGGTTTCAGCAGTATCGCCTTCTTCAGAGCCACAGTGATTCGAGTCAAGTGTGGGCAACAGCTTCTTCTGGCAATGTGAGTCGTTCATAATCGTCGCATTGAAACGAATTGAATACAATGGACCACTGCACGAGTCAAATGCGCTCAGCCAGCACTGCTTTTAAAGTGTAACACCGCAACGTTACTAAAAAATTATAACACAGTCGTGTAAGTGTTTGAGACATCTTGAAAAAAATAAAAGGATAAAGCTCTCGGCGTTAATCAATGCCTTAGGGATGCGCCATGCATTCGACTTCATTAAGTATCGTTTAGGTGATTGAATACATATATGGCCTTTACTATGACTCGCAGTGGCTTACCGATATATCGAGCCAGTGCAGCTATTCTCTCAGACAAGTCTGCCACTAATTTGCCCACCCCGGAGGGATGGAAGGCTTGGTGGGCCATGGGCGTGGAAATCGATTCTACGTGTGTGTTGCAGGGCGCCTCAGACCGCCGCGCCATACACGCCCATTATGAGACATCTTAACGAAATTAATCAACGCCAGGAAGTTTACCATTTTCAAAGAACGTTTTCTTCACATATCAAGGAAAGGTGATAATGTGTCAGAAGAGTGAAAATAGCGAAAACTTTTCCAAAAAATAGAGCATAATAACGGATTCCTAATAAGAAGAAAAAACATATCCATACAGCGTTTGCCGGTGCTACGAAATTCTTCTGATTGCAGGTGAGGGAGAGGCTGACTCCGGAGATGAGATCATGGGAGGCATGACTGTCATCCACGTCGATTTGAACCATCTTCGCTCCACCTACCTCATTTGAAATGTCTTAGCAGATTTCAAAACACCGTTTCCAGAACTTATATAAACATTTAAGAAGGTGAAGCGAGGACCCCTCGCAATTAGAAGTAGAAGAATTTTCCACTCTAAAAGGTTGTGTTCTAATAAGTTTAACACAGGTTCAAAGGAATTTTCAGCAAACGCCCTTGATTGATTCCCAATAAGTCACATGAACTGTAGTATTTATTACTATTGTTATTATTATTATTACTATTATTATTATTTATTATTGTTAATCATTATTATTACTATTATTATTACTATTACTATTATTATTATTACCATTGTTATTATTTATTATTATTATTATTACTATTATTATTATTGTTATTACTATTATTATTCTTTATTATTACCTGTATCACCTGTAGTCCCGTTGATCGTCGAGTGACTCGAGCGGGCGCCAGTAAATCTTCCATTTTTCCCTGTCGCGTGCAAGAGTAGCCCAGTGGGTTCTGATCGCTCTAGGGACTCGTTGAGCATCATATCTTTCTTCTAGGCTCTTTGTGAAAAACTCTGACTATCGCGTCGGTGGTCTTCCTGCAGTACGTTTGACATCTCGAAGAATGCACTCACCAAAGGGCTCCTGTGCATCGGTTGTCATTCATACGCATTACGTGTCCGGCCCACCTTCTCTTCGACTGTTTGGCGTACAGAACGGCATCTTTGATTTTTGATCCTTGACGCAGATCGGACCTTAAGGCTGAGTCATCCTGTTTACTCAGGGACCAGGTTTCTGACGCATACGTTAAGGGCAGGAATTACCGTTGAGTCGAAAAGGTGCGCACGGAGTCGGGTGCTCTTTGTTCTCTTCGCTACATCCTCGATGCTCTTGAAAGCCCCCCAAGCCGCCCGCTTTCTTCTGCTCAGCTCTGCAGCTGCGCCGTTCATCATATTGATTTCTCGACCTAGACAGATATAACTGGAACATTCGGAGATATTCGTTGCCTTGATCGTGAATGGGGCATGCGAAACCAATCCGCTCTTCATGAACATCGTTTTTGTGAGATTTAGCCGAAGACCAATCTTTCCACAAGCTTTACCAAAGTCGTCATGCATACGTTCCGCTTGGCTGTTTGGTGTTATAAGGACGATGTCATCAGCAAAGCAAAGATAATGTAACTGCCAACCATCGATTTTCACTCCCATATTATCCCATTCCAATGTTCTCATAACGTTCTGGAGGGTGGCCGTAAATAATTTTGGCGAGATACTGTCGCCTTGCCTAACTCCTCTTTTCACGTCAATGTTAATACCGTTGTAGAATGATAAATGAATGAATGATACCTTGGTTGTGAAATTTTTGTACAGCTCACGAAGAATCTTTATGTACTGAGTAGGGACTCCTTGACTATCAAAAGCTTCCCAGACTGCTTCTATCTCAGCTGAATCAAAGGCCTTCTGTAAATCGATGAAAGTGAGACGGAGCGGTCTTTCGTACTCTCGCGATACTTCAATGACCCGTGTGACCGTGTGGATGTGGTCCATCGTACTAAATCCTCTTCGAAACCTTGATTGCTCACATGGCCGTCCTTCGTCCAGTGTTCTGTCAGTCCTGTTTAGGATGACTCGAGTGAAAAGTGTGTAGACGACAGACAGTAAGCAGATTGGGCGATAGTTGCCGATATCGCATAGGTCAACCCTCTTGAACAATAACACGGTCTTGCTGGTCTTCCACTGAATAGGGACCCTGCCTTGCATTCAGACAGGTAACGTGTAAAGAGCCGAGCCAGTGTGTCTACGAGGACTGACGGAAGGTTCTTCATGTGTTCTGGTCTTATCCTCTTCGGACATGGTGTTGTTCGATTTCTCACCGACGAGATGGCAAGTCGGATTTGGGAAGGAAGAACCGGTGGTGCAACATATCCGTCTTGCCATCTTCCTTATTTCATATGACGGAAGGTGAACGTGGCTATCAAAGAGATCCGAGTAGTATTCGTGAATGATTTTCTCGATTGCCTTTCTGGACGCTGTAACTGTTCCGTCTGCGCGCCGGAGTGCAATCATTTTGGTCTTTTAATTAGCGAAGCTTCGGTGTGCTTTGCAAATGCTTTTCCCAGCCTCTGCAGCTTCGGCCATTACTTCTGCTCTTCTCTCTCCAAGATCTTCTTTTATCGCCATGCTGGCGTATCAGCTCGAGTGTTTCTGGAGACAGATGTCTTTTGGTGACTTTCGAACTCTGAGCTTTCATATCGCTAGCGTGAAGATGTTGAATGAGCGGACCGTATTCTTTGTCGATGTTATCGACAACGGCATCTTCCCAACAGCCGACTAATGAATTGAATAAATTCCAGTTTACGGTGGTTCTGGGACAACGGTTTTGGAATTTAGCGGCTTTTCTCCTTTCCACGAGAAATAGAATCTTGCACGAAGAAGACGATGGTCTGACCCCGTGTAGAATTTTGAAACAACAGCGACATCGGTTAGACGAAACCTTCTATTTACTATGATGTGGTCTATTTCGTTATGGTACTCTCCACTGGGCGACTCCCACGCCCAGCGCGGAGGGTGGGGCTTCTGGAATTGCAAGTCACCATGGATTGTCTTGGTCGCCATGATAAACTCAGATAGCTGCTCATCCTGTTTCTTCCATTCTAATCTGTGGGTCCCAATATGACGTTTTCAGACGTTCTTCTTGGTCCAATCTTGGTGTTAAAATCTCCAATGATGACCTTGAAGAATGTATGACCCTCTCTACAGAACTTCCTTTAGTCCATATAGAACGCTTCAACTTCTTCTTCGTCATAGTTTGATGTCGGCGCGTAAACGACGAAGATTGTCAAAGTCGGAATTGACCAACGTCTTTTTAATCGTAAACGTCCGATTCGGGTTGTAAGTTGTTCAGGCTTTCGGCCGAATTGTCTCGTAGAATACAATCCGCATAAGCAAGAACGCACCGACACACGCATGCATGAATACGCCTAGCAAATACAGAAAGTATGTGCCGAATCAGCGCAGCAGATTCAGGGAGTCCATCTCCTGGATCCACCTGCGTCTCAGGGAAGCAAAGGTCGCTTTTGGTTCGCGATTAACCCCCTATCCGCCACCTGGAGACGCGCCACGTAGCCTCGCGACTAACCGGCTCGAGATCCCTCATATGAAGGAGATCCGTGGTATTTATTATTATTAATTATTACTATTACTATTATTCTATTTATTATTATTGTTATTACCATTATTATTATTTATTATTATTACTATTATTATTATTAATATTATGATTACTATTACCACTATTACTATTATTATTATTATTATCATTAACTATTACTACTACTACTATTATTATCTATTATTACTATTATTATTATGTTATACCCTTTTATTTTCTGCCTACTATAATTTCGCGGCAGGGTACTATGCGAAATACAACCACAACGTTGCTGAGATATTTGCAAAACTCTGGACCGCAGATGTCTATGGTGGGGAACGAACGCGCTATTGTCCTTTACGGGGAGTAACGCATTCACCACCACACCATGC